>CM047750.1:23060211-23132711 GCA_026225825.1 Pistacia integerrima
CACTTGGTTATCATTCATCTCACATTTTGGGTTGGTTTGTTTTGTTGTGTTCCAAGTTTGTGTTGTGCATAACAAAGTGGAGTGAGTTTGTGTTGATTGAGGCTTGATAAAATGAGTTGTTCTAAAGTGTTATAATGGTTGTGTGAGCATGTAAAGTGTTAGCCGAATTGTCTTAGCGTGTTGCAAGTGAAATCTAGCTTAGGTTGAGTTGAAATGGTTGAAGTAGGGTGATATATGAATTGAGGTTGCATGAATTCATATCACCACCATTCAACTCACCGGCATCCCTACTCACCCCCACCAAAACCCCTCTCACATTGAGCTATTTGATTTTCTTAAATCTAAAGAAAATAATCAATTGCAAGAAATTAAGAGCGTAAAATTAATTGCTGACTAAAAGTCATTATTAAAGGTGTTGTCCCTTCGAATTCGGTTCAACCCAAGACTAACTCCCACAATTCCTCTCCTTGATCTTAGATTTCCTAAACCTACAAGGCTAGGCAAATCACAAAATCATCTCTTGATAATCAAGGTATAATCTATCTTGTCTCCTTACTGATTCAATCAACGTTTGATTAGGTAAAGACTATCATCGACTGACTGAAGAACACTAAAAATTAAACACCACTAATTGGTATAATGCTAACGAATGCAATCCGTCAACCTTTATCATCCAACCAACCAATCACACAACAAATGCTAAATGCAAATATGACTTGAATGCAATCAGAATTGAAGCAATTAAAAGCAATAATCAACGTTCAACAATCTCAAACCAACAGTCAATTGCACAACAAGTTCAATTTCAATAAATGTTCTCAAAGGACATTATCAATTCAAACCACTATGCATCACAATTACATTAAAGCATCACAAACAAACTGAAATGAAAACAAATATTATCTGAATACAGAACACTTAACCAATTGTCTAATGTTTGGGTTCAATCTAACTAGTTAAGAGCTGTTGTGAAGAGGAATCGTGATTGTCGATCTTTATCTAGCCTACATCGTAATAGGCAACTGAGAGCTCAGCTAGTCATGGAGGTGCCAGTAGTGGCTGATGGAGAAATGGGAAACGAAATCTGCTAGAAGGTAGATCGGGTGTTGGGAAAGATAGATCAGTAGCTGGGAAGTCCAAACGTCGTAGGCAATTGAGCAAAATACGCTAAGAAATTGAATGATCATAGTGGAATACGAACAATTTTGCAGCAAAATGGTGATGGAAGGGGTCGATCGACAGCTTTGTTAGAATGGCCATGTGCCAACACGAGTTTATAGAGTGTCTTATTTGTAGAAGCATGCTAAGTTTGAATGCCAAATGATAACATGCTAAATAAGATAAGAAAATGGTGAGATTTTAAAGCATGGACCCCTTATAAAAGATATTAAGTCGAAAATAAGTCAAGCCTTCCATCCCATGGGATTAATCAATCCATCGTTCATCGTGGTCTCACTTGCCCCTACAGGGAGCCCCTTCTGTTAGAGTAGATGCCCTAGAGCCAATCAATTATTGTAGAATTGACTTTTTGTAATAATGTTCATTAATCAATAATCAAAGGCATTTTATTCTATATCGCTTAAATCATTATTATTGTAATATGTATTGATATATGTCCTTAGAATGGTAGAACCGTGACGAGGGTATCAAGTGTTTCAAATCTTGATAGTGAGAACCCTATGAGCACATATGGTGGCCATTCTAGAAACCTCCATAGCCCCAATATTATTATGAAGTAAGGGCACAGATAATACGGTAAGGCTATCATAGTGTTGAACGACCCTATCGAAAGGCAGTGACTGATCTCACTTGTCAAGGTTGTTTGGTGACAACCTGGTGCAACACATAGGTGCTTGTTATAGGCGAATACACAGTAGCAAGTTCTTTGGACTGACCCACCAGAGGATTCCATATGGATGGTAACCCCAGTGTCTATGGAATAAATCCTCTAACGAATGGTGTTACATGTGATCCTTAGACTTGAGATCATCGGAGCGCCTTGTGCACCGATTGGTGCAGTTTGACACTAGCCTAACGCAGTTCTATTCAGAGCTATCAATACGGTAGTGATTGGTTGTATCAAGGAGTGTATCAAGACTATGGTGGATAGACAGAGGATTCATCACTCTCGGGTATGAGAGAAGTTATCTCACGGCACAATTCAGTATATGGCAATAACAATAAAACTGTGGCCACAGTGGGATTGAGTTGTTGCTCTATCCAGTTTCTAATACAAGTCATTGGTCCAGAAATTGAATACATAACATCGAGAGTAACCGAAGGTTGACACTATTTCTATGCCTTTGTCTCGTTGAGATAACGTATGATGAAAGGAACGAATTGTACAATAACCATATCATTGACAAGTAGCTACTTTGCCGAATCCGAATCTATCGGGTGGCCATGATGCCTTACTAGGGGCCAATCTTGGTCTATGTATTAGTGAGACGATTGATTGGTGTTAATCACGATACTATACACTACCGGTATGATGAGGAGCCTATGGGTTACACACATAGAAGATAATTTAAGACTCAGGAAGTAAGAAGGGCGTTTTTGTCTTTTTAGGCAAAAGGGTATTTTGATAATTTTACAGTGCAATTAA
The DNA here is from genome assembly GCA_026225825.1 of Pistacia integerrima. NCBI lineage: Eukaryota > Viridiplantae > Streptophyta > Magnoliopsida > Sapindales > Anacardiaceae > Pistacia > Pistacia integerrima. The sequence goes on from CM047750.1 coordinate 23,062,817, forward strand.
ATTTGCTGAGGTTGTAGCCTTTTATTTAATTTGTTAGAAAAATTAAATAAGTGAAATTACATTTAAATATGTGTTAGCATATATTTAAATAAATTATCATTATTCTTAAATGTTAATATATATATTAAATATATATTAATGGATTTTAATTGAGATAATGATGAATTAAAATAAATATCTAATTGGGAGTGTTTGGAAACATGGGGTGTTTGGGTTGGAGCCCAAGCCCATTCCATATGGGAATAGGGCAATTAAAAGATCACTATAAAAGAAAAGGATTCATTGAAAAAGTTAAGATTTTATTCATTCATTACTTTTTCATTGAAAACAAAACCCTCTAGCCCCAAATACTCTCTCCCGCGCCACTTTTAGTTTTGATTGAAAAATCAAATAGTCCTTATTTCTTCTTTGTTCTTAATGCTAAAGAGGATCTAGCAAATCCCTCTTTAGTTCATTGCGATTATCTTCGTGTGGACTACATCGGTTCGATCCTACACTTGGGTCAGTAGCAAATATATTTAGAGACAAAGTTGGAGGAGCCTCCAAATGTGCGTATGATTCCTTAAACCTTAAAAAGATTTTTCTGCAGATTTAATATATATCTTGTATAAACTATGATTTTTGTACCCGGATCTTGGTTCTAAGGAACGATCCATGTAGTTTATGTTTTTGTTTTCCGCTGTGTAACTGGGTCGTTTACTAACAGTGGTATCAGAGCCTCGGGTATCAAATTTTTACAGTTTATTGTATGAACAATAACATGTATTTGGTTGATATCATGTTATTTTTGAAAAATCTGCAAAATATGCTTTTGGATGAAGATTCAAATGATAAATTGGTTTAATAATGTGTTGATGGATGTAATATTGGTTGGTTGATGTCCTGGTTGAACGTGTGTGCATTCAATTTGATTTGGATTCGTGTTATTACACAGAGACTGCAAAAAAAGCTAACTGTTCATATTGGGGATTTCCAGGTTTCGCCACAGCGACATGGCTGCTGCCCCAATTTTGTGTTTTTGTGAAGGGATCGAATTGCAGTTTTAATAACCTATAAATCCAATGATCATTCTGCACATTTAAGAGGGTAATTAATAAATAACCTATTCGATTCACAAATTGATTGTTTTTGAAATGTATGCTATATACTTGTTTGTATATTGCATGGTGCCGGGTACATGAGCCTTAGACCTATGGTGAATGTTTTAAATTTTTTTGGGGTATGTATGGTTGTAAATTTTTTAAATAGGGCCTGTGTGTCCTACCTATCTCCTCTTCTCAATGTACATTCTCTTCTCATGTCATTCCTCTCGAATGTAAATCGAGGTTTCTAAATTTGTTGATGTAAAATTAGTTCAAGATTAATTTTATTGTAAATTTAGAATGATGCTTTTGTAATGTACTGGAAGACGGAACAAAGGACTAGGCAACCATACTTGAAGACTCAAGATGTTTATTACAGGACCCCTAGGTGACCCACCGATTCCTCTAGGCTCGAGGAAATTGGTTTTAGTTGGGCCATGTACTGACACGTTTTAATATTGTGTTTAGAATGCATGCTAAGGTTGGATGTTGAATAACATGCCAAATAATGTCATTCTAACAAAGATAATAATCTAGTGAGACATTAAATAACAAACCCTCAATTAAAGTATATTAAGTCACGTAAGCCTTCCATCACCATGGTTTTAAACAAACCACTGTTTGTCAAAACCTTGTTCGCCAAAGCGAAGGGTACACTTCTACCAGTGGGAGGTTAAAATGCATTGAAGTTTTCCTTAATGGTGATGGGTCGACTTAAAATGATGGTTTTGCTTGTTCGCCAAAGCAAAGGTTGATAAACACATCATAGGCATAGTAGAGCAGTACACATATTGTGTGTACGTGGTGACATGTAGTGTCAACTTTACTGATACTGAGAATCACACTTGAGGACAATGGTTGGAGCCATTGGATTGTGTGATTGGCTTGGTGGCTTTTTCACATTTGAGGTTGATAGTAGGAGCTATAAACTGGTGTGGATTAAGTTTGTTGGCCTACCTAATCAACTCATTTTGGCTTGTTCACCAAAGCGAAGGTTTGAAATGGGCAAGACGGGATCTCTGTCCACTAGGAAAGTCAACGGGCATTCTCAAGTTAATAGTGAGGGCTATTGACTTGAGTAAAATAGTGGGAGCATCGTTTAATAAAAGACCATATTAAATAATAATGAACTTTATAATGACTTTATTTTTCTGCAATTGTAGATTCACCAAAATGAGCATTATGAACTTGCGACCGATAATCGAGAAAGAAAACAGGTTGGATGGATCCAATTTCTCAGACTGGTATCGTAATCTTCGAATTATACTCAAGTCAGAAAAGAAATTGCATATCCTTGAAAAGCCATATATGGCTGAGCCTGATCCTGATGCCACTCAGGAAGTAAAGGATACTTATCAAAAGTTCCTTGATGATGCTAATAATGTTCAATGCTTGATGTTAGCATCGATGACACCTATGCTGCAAAAACAACATGAGAATATGGATGCTTCTTCCATTATTCTACACCTCAAGGAGCTTTTCGAAACAAATGCTCGACATGAGAGGTACAAGGTGTATAAAGCACTGTTCAGGAGTCGTCTGATTGAGGGATCCTAAGTTGGTCCTCATGTGCTCAAGATTATCGAGCACATAGAGAGGCTTGAGACTTTGGGATGTGGGTTGGATGCAGAATTACAAATGGATTTAATTCTGCAATCCTTGCCTGGCTCTTATGCTCCATTCATAATGAATTTCAATATGAACACGATGGAGAAAACCCTGTCAGAACTTTTGAACATGTTGAGGACTGCACAGCAGGACTTGAAAAAGCCAAGCCTATTTTACTGGTTGCTACTGGTAAAGCAAAGGGTGACCACAAGGGTAAGGCCAAGGCCAAGGCCAAGCCCAAAGGACAGGTAGCTTTTGGTCCTGAGAGTGGCATAGGGAAGGGCAAGGTGGTCTGCTTCTTTTGTGGCAAACCTAGCCACTGGAGGAAACACTGCAAGGCTTTCCTCGCAAGCAAGAAGAAGTCAGATGCTACGACTTCAGGTATTTTTATGATTGAGATTAATTTCTCTCCCTCAACATCTTGGGTCATTGGCACAGGATATGGTATTCACATTTGTACTGATGTGTAGGGACTAAGGTAGAGTAGAGTGCTCGCCAAGGGAGAGGTGGATCTATGAGTTGGAAATTGAGCATATGTGACTGCATTGGCTATAGGGACTTACTGTTTATCTTTGCCTACAGGCTTGTTATTGAAACTACATAACTGTTATCACGTACCTTCTATTTCTAGAAATATTATTTCAGTATCCCCTTTGGATAATATAGGGGTATCATTTTGAGATATCTAATGGATTGTTGTCCTTTAGTTTAAATGGTATTCTATTTGGAATTGCAAGGTTATATAATGGATTATATGTTCTTGATTTAAACAATAAAGATATTCTCAATATTGAAACCAAGAAAGCTAAACATAGCGATCAAAACCAGACATATCTCTAGCATGGGATTGTGTCATGTTAATAAGACTCGCATTGCAAAACTTCAAAGGGATGGAGTTTTGGACCCTTTTGACTTTCAGTCATTTGAGGTATGCGAGTCATATCTATTAGGCAAGATGACTAAGTCTCATTTCACAGGACAAGGTGAAAGGGCTACTGAGCTGTGATGCGTATTTCCTACAACATGCAATGTGTAGCAAGTATACTAATCGCACAAGTAATATAATGATGAATAGAGTATCGTTCCCACGAGGATTGTTAGCTAAGCATTAAGTATTCTACTGTTCTCAAGTTGGAGCAATCGATTTCTTTGGATGATGGGAGTAATTTTAATTAAACTGAACAATAGATTTTAAACTAAAATCTAACTAAAAATGCAAGATGAAAAACAAGGATAATCAATTCAAGTAAAACGGGTAGGGTTTTGACTTCATTCGGATTTTATGGGTTAAACCTAAAAATTACACTACATTCACATTCATATGCATTGATTGTAAACCGAACTCACTAAGGTGTTAAACATACCTTCTCAGGCTCTGTTTTCCTATTCTTCCTTTTTAACCTTCCACACCCAACAATTTGAAAGTTAACAAATCCAAACTCATTAAGCAAAAGAATCCTACAATGATTTCATTAATTCTTGAATCTATCTCTAGCATCCAATACTATAATGGTGATTACCCAAGAAGCGTAACATGATTCATTTCTCAATCTCATCATGTTCATCACATAAAGCATTAAAACTCAGAGCAAACACACAATCAAAACATAGTCATATGAACATAACATGATCAGTAAATTAACCCATTAGATATCTGAATTACAATCAAAACCTTAACCCAAAAATGGGTTAGTTCATAGCTAAATTAACACTACAATTGAGAAAAACGATAATAGTCAAGTTCAACATAACGAAAAGTAAGAAATCTCCCCAATTGATGAATTGTTTGGTTCAAAATCGAATCTTCACCCTTCTAATTGCTAAATCTCTCTAAGCTTAATCCAAAACAATGTAAAAGTTGCTAACCCTACTCCTTGCACACCTGGGAAAAAAGGTTAAGTGTTTCTTTTATACCTCGCCCCAAATTTCTAAGAAAAACATGCATAAAGTAAAACTGTGCATTTTACAAAACTGGAAATTACAACTGTCGCCGCGACGAAGAAGAAATCTCGCCGCGACGAAGAAAGAAGTAGACTTGTTCGTGTCTGGCGTACTTCGCCGATGCGAAGGACAAATCTTCACCGGGGCGAAGCTACTTGAAAAGTTCTGAATTTACAGAACTGCCACTCTGCTTGCTTCTTCGCTTTCTTTTTCGATTCTCGGTGCTCTCCCTTTGGAACAAGCCTCATCATGCTTTATCCTGCTTTAGAACTCTCCTAACTTCTGAGATCCGCTAACTTCTAAGTCAAAAACTTCTAATTTTGTCCTTATTTGCCCAAAATGTCCATTTTAACCTGAAACACAAAATGTAAAGAATTAAACAACAATTCAGGTCAAAATGCACCAAAAAGTACCCGAAATCCGAATAAAAAGACTAATGAAAACTGTATAATCCACGGATTATCAAGCTGTTAGGCATCATCCATAGTGATGTATGTGGTCCACTAACAGTTGAGGCCAGAGGTGGATATTCATACTTCATCACATTTACTGATTATTTCAGTAGATATGGTTATGTCTACCTTATGAGACATAAATTTGAAGCGTTTGATAAATTCAAGGAATTTAGGAATGAAGTATAGAATATGTTGGGCAAAAGTATTAAAGCTCTTTGGTCGGATCGAGGAGGTGAATACTTAAACTTAGGGTTTTCAGAGTACCTGAAGGAATGTGGGATAGTATCACAACTCACCCCTCCTTATACACCCCAACACAATAGAGTGTCTGAAAGGAGGAACATGACCTTACTTGACATGGTTAGGTCCATGATGAGTTTTAGTGATTTACCTGCATCATTCTGGGGTTATGCTCTAGAGACCGTGACTCACGTTTTGAACCGTGTGCCGTTAAAGTCTGTAGATAAGACTCCATATGAGCTATGGAGTAGGCGAAAGCCCAACTTGTCTTATCTAAGGATTTGGGGTTGTGAATCTTATGTTAAGAAATTGACTTCGAACAAGTTGGGCCCAAAATTCCATACATGTATATTTGTGGGGTATCCAAAGGAGACCAAAGGATACTACTTCCACCACCTAGAAGAGCGTAAAATTTTTGTTGCTCGATCTGATGTCTTCCTAGAAAAGGAATATTTTCTAAGAAGTACTAGTGGGAGAAAAGTAGAACTCGATGAAGTTCTAGAACCACAAGATATACTAGACGAAGGACAGGATGATGTGCCATAGGAAGTGGTTGAGCATCATGAGGAGGTTACTCCACAACTTGTGGATCTAAGTGAACCACCTCAGGGAGCACAAGAGCTACGTAGATCTGGGAGTGTACACCATGAGCCTGAGAGATATGGTGATCTCGTGACTCAACAAGGTGACGTACTAGTCTACCAAGATGATGAACCCAGAACCTACGAAGACGCTATATCGGATCCAGATTCCATTATATGGCTTGAAGCCATGAAATCTGAGATGAAGTCCATGTACCAGAACCAAGTATGGTCTCTGGTGGAACCACCTGAAGGGGTAAAACCCATAGGGTGTAAATGGGTCTTTAAGAAGAAGACTGACATAGATGGCAACGTGCATACTTATAAAACACGATTGGTTGCCAAAGGTTTCAAACAAATTCATGGCATTGACTATGAAGAAACGTTTTTGCCAGTTGCCATGATTAAATCCATCTAGATTATGCTTGCGATTGCTGCATATCATGACTATGAGATTTGGCAAATGGATGTCAAAACATTTTTCCTGAACGGAAACCTTAAGGAGGATATGTATATGACACAACCTAATGGTTTCATTCTTGATGGGCAAGCTGATAGGATATGCAAGTTTCAAAGATCTATTTATGGACTCAAGCAAGCTTTAAGGAGCTGGAACATTTGTTTTGATGAAGCTGTAAAAGAATTCGGTTTTATCAAGAAAGAAGATGAGCCCTGTGTTTACAAGAAAGTAAGTGGGAGAGCAGTAGTATTCCTAGTGTTGTATGTCATTGACATACTTATGATCGGGAATGATATACCGAACTTGCAGTCGGTAAGGACTTGGTTATCCAAATGCTTCTCCATGAAGGACTTAGGGGAAACAGCCTACATCCTTGGAATAAATATCTATCATTATAGATCGTGTAGGTTGCTTGGCCTAAGTCAGATTGCATATATTGACAAGTTACTGAAAAGATTTAGTATGGAAGAATCTAAGAAGGGATTTCTTTCGATATCACATGATGTTTATCTCTCTAAGGAATTGTGTCATAGGACACAAGATGAGAGAGATAGGATGAAGAAGATCCCATATGCATCAGCAATTGGATCCATCATGTATGCCATGTTATGTACTCTGATTGATGTCTTATGTGCTTTGAGCACTTGTAGTAGATATCAATCTGATCCAGGTGGGCATCACTGGATGGCTGTCAAGAATATTCTTAAGTACCTGAAAAGGACTAAGGATATGTTCTTGGTTTATTGAGGGGAAGATGAGCTCACTGTAAGAGGATACATTGATGCTAGTTTCCAAACGGACAAAGATGATTATCGATCGCAATCAGGGTTTGTATTTTGTCTCAATGGCGGTGCGGTGGAAGGAAGGCTCCAAGCAAAGCACTGTAGTGGACTCTACAATGGAGGCTGAGTATATTGCATTGTCAGATGTGGCCAAGGAGGCAGTCAGGATTAAAAAGTTCATTATTGAACTTGGTGTGGTTCCTACAATTATTGATCCTATAGACATCTATTGTGACAAGAATGGAGCAATTGCTCAAGCTAGGGAACCACAGTCTCATCAGAAGTCCAGACACATACTCAGACGATTCCATCTCATCAAAGAGATTGTTGAGAGGAAAGACGTGCATATTAGTAAAGTGCATACTGATGACAATCTTGCAGATCCACTGACAAAGCCTCCGTCACAGTAGAAGCATGAAAGGCACTTGAGATCATTTGGTATTAAATACATGAATGATTGGCTACAGTGCAAGTGGGAGATTGTTAGAGTAGATTCCCTGCAACCAATCAATTATTGTAGAATTTACTCTTTGTAATAATGTTCATTAATCAATAATAAAAGGCATTTTATTCTATATCGTGTAAATCATTCTTAATGCAATATGTATTGATATATATCCTTAGAATGGTAGAACTGTGACGAGGGTATCAAGTGTTTCAAATCTTGATAGTGAGAACCCTATGAGTACATATGGTGGCCATTCTAGAAACATCCGTAGCCCCAGTATTATTTTGAAGTAAGGGCGTAGATAATACGGTAAGGCTATCATAGTGTTGAACGACCTTGTCGAAAGGCAGTGACTGATCTCACTTGTTAAGGTTGTTTGGTGACAACTTGGTGCAACACATGGGTGCTTGTTGTAGGCGAATACACCGCAGCAAGTTCACTGGAGTGACCTACCAGAGGATTCCATATGGATGGGAACCCCAGTGTCTATGGAACAAATCCTCTAACGAATGGTGGTATATGTGATCCCTAGACTTGAGATCACATGAGCGCCTTGTGCATCGATTGGTGCAGGTTGACACTAGCCTAACGCTGTTCTATTCAGAGTTGTTAATACGGTAGTGATTGGCTGTATCAAGGAGTGTATCAAGACTATGGTAGATAGACAGAGGATTTATCACTCCCGGGTACGGGAGAAGTTATCTCACGGCACAATTCAGTACATGGAAATGACAATAAAACTATGGCCATAGTGGGATTGAGTTGTTGCTCTATCCAGTTTATAATATAGGTCATTGGTCTAGTAACTGAATACATAATATCTAGAGTAACCGAAGGTTGACATTGTTTCTATGCCTTCGTCTCGTTGAGATAACGTATGATGAAAGGAACGAATTGTACGGTAACCATATTATTGACAGGTAGCTACTTTGCTGAATCTGAATCTATCGGGTGGCCATGATGCCTTGCTAGGAGCCAATCTTGGTCTGTGTATTAGTGAGACGATTAGTTGGTGTTAATCGCGATACTATATACTACTGGTATGATGAGGAGCCTATGGGTACACACATAGAAGATAATTTAAAACTCAGGAAGTAAGAAGGGCATTTTTGTCTTTTTAGGCGAAATAGTATTTTGGTAATTTCACAGTGCAATTAAATTTGCTGAGGTCGTAGCCTTTTATTTAATTTGTTAGAAATATTAAATAAGTGAAATTACATTTAAATATGTGTTAGCATATATTTAAATAAATTATCATTATTGTTAAATGTTAATATATATATATATATATATATATATATATATATATATATATATATATATATATATATATATATATATAATGATGAATTAAAATAAATATCTAATTGGGAGTGTTTGGAAACATGGGGTGTTTGGGTTGGAGCCCAAGCCCATTCCATATGGGAATAGGGCAATTAAAAGATCACTATAAAAGAAAAGGTTTCTTTGAAAAAGTTAAGATTTTATTCATTCATTACTTTTTCATTGAAAACAAAACCCTCTGGCCCCAAATACTCTCTCTCGCGCCACTTTTAGTTTTGATTGAAAAATCAAATAGTCCTTATTTCGTCTTTGTTCTTAATGCTAAAGAGGATCTAGCAAATCCCTCTTTAGTTCACTGCGATTATCTTCGTGTGGACTACATCGGTTCGATCCTACACTTGGGTCGGTAGCAAATACATTTAGAGACAAAGTTGGAGGAACCTCCAAACGTGCGTATGATTCCTTAAACCTTAAAAAGATTTTTCTACAGATTTAATATATATATTGTATAAACTATGATTTTTGTACCCGGATCTTGGTTCTAAGGAACGATCCATGTAGTTTATGTTTTTGTTTTCTGCTGTGGAGCTGGGTCGTTCACTAACACATTCTACCTTTGGGAGGTTAATCATCACTGGAGTGTTTCCTTAATGGTGATGGGTTATGACTTAACTAAGGGAACTTTGCTGGATTCGCCTCCGCAAAAGGTTGATAAGTACAACTAGAGGCATGGTAGAGTAGTGCATATTTAAAAAATGCACGAGTGGGCATGTAGTGTCCAAACTCTCCGATTCAAAACTTACACTTGAGGCCAATGGTTAGTGCCATTGGATTGTGTAATTGGTTTATCTGTAATACTTACATTTGAGTTTAATAAGTTGGTGCTATTTAATGTGTAAACTAGAGCTTGTGGCCTACCTACTCATCCTACTTTGGTTTACTTGCCCTCGTGAGAGGTCAAATTAGGAATGATGGGATTTCGGCCCACTAGGGAGACTGATGGACCTTCCCAAGTTTAATAGTGAAGGGTATTAACTTGAATAAAAATTATGGGAGCATATTAATTGATAAAAGGCCTTATTAATTAATAAAAGATTATTAACTCTGTTTAATTTGTACTTGTAGATTTACATTATGACTACCAATACTTTGTCATTGCGATTGATCATAAAAAAGGAAAGCAGGTTCGATGGTACAAACTTCACTGGTTGGTATAGAAATTTTCGAATTGTACTCAACTCAGAAAAGAAGTTGTACATCCTAGATAAACCTGTTATGGAAGCGCCTGAACTTGAAGCTACTTAGGAAGCAATAAATGCTTATAGAAAGTATTTTGGATGATGTTGATATTGTACAGTGTATTGTACTTGCATTGTTGATGCCTAATCTGTTAGAGTAGATGCCCTATAGCCAATCAATTATTGTAGAATTGACTCTTTGTAATAATGTTCATTAATCAATAAAAAGGCATTTTATTCTATATCGCGTAAATCATTATTATTGCAATATGTATTGATATATGTCCTTAGAATGGTAGAACTGTGACGAGGGTATCAAGTGTTTCAAATCTTGATAGTGAGAACCCTATGAGCACATATGGTGGCCATTCTAGAAACGTCCAGTAGCCCCAATATTATTTCAAGTAAGGGCACGATAATACGGTAAGGCTATCATAATGTTGAGCGACCTGTCAAAGACAGGTGGCAGTCTCACTTGTCAAGGTTGTTTGGTGACAACTGGTGCAACACATGGGTGCTTGTTGTGGCGATTACATCGCGGCAAGTTCTGGGTGACCCACCGAGAGGATTCCATATGGATGGTAACCCTAGTGTCTATGGAACAAATCCTCTAATGAATGGTGGTGCATGTGATCCTTAGACTTGAGATCAGGAGGGCGCCTTGTGCCGATTGGTGTAGTTTGACACTAGCCTAATGCGGTTCTATTGTGTCAATACGGTGGTGATTGGCTGCATCAAGGAGTGTATCAAGACTATGGTGGATTGAGAGGATTCATCACTCCCAGTGCGGGAGAAAGTTATCTCACGGCATAATTCGGTATATGGCAATGACACTAAAGCGTGGCCACGGTGGGATTGAGTTGTTGCTCTATCTAGTTTATAATACGGGTCATTGGTCCAGAAACTGAATAAATAATATTGAGAGTAACCGAAGGTTGACACTATTTATATGCCTTCGTCTCGTCGAGATAACATATGATGAAAGGATCGAATTGCACGGTAACCATATCGTTGACAGGTAGCTACTTTGCTGAATCCGAATCTATCGGGTGGCCATGATGCCTTGCTAGGTGCCAATCTTGGAGTACGTGTATTAGTGAGACGATTAATTGGTGTTAATCGCGATACTATACACTGCCGATATGATGAGGAGCCTATGGGTCACACACATAGAAGATAATTTAAGATCCAAGAAGAAAAAAGGGCGTTTTCGTCTTTTAAGGCGAAAGGGTATTTTGGCAATTTCACAATGCAATTAAATTTGCTGAGGTCGTAGCCTTTATTTAATTTGTTAGAAAAATTAAATAAGTGAAATTACGTTTAAATGTGTGTTCGCACATATTTAAATATATTATCATTATTGTTAAATGTTAATAGATATTTAAATATATATTAATTGATTTTAATTGAGATAATGATGGAAATTAAAATAAATCAAATTGGGAGTGTTTGGCAACATGGGGCGTTTAGGTTGGAGCCTAAGCCTATTCCGTATGGGATTAGGGCAAATTGTTTTTACTATAAAAAGAAAAATGTGTGATTTTTCATTAAGATTTTTTTCTTTGAAAACAAAAACACACAGGCCCCCATTTTTACACTCCCATGGCAGAATCCAATTTTGGCCCAAAATCAATTCATTTGATTTATCTTCTTGATTCTTAAGGCTAAGGAGGATCTAGCAAATCCTTCCTTAGTTCTTTTGAGATTGTCTTCGTGTGGACTACGTGGGTTCGATCCTACACTTGGATCGGTAGCAAAACATTCATCGACAAATTTGGAGGAGCCTCCAACGTGCGTTTGTTTTCTCTTAACTCATGATTAATATTTCTGCAGATTCTTATTATGATAAAATTGTAAAATTATACCCTTGATCTTGGCTCATGTAAACGATCCTATTATATTATGATTTGTTGTTTCCGCTGCGTATACGGGACCATTTACTTACATAATCTGCAGGAGCAACATGAGAATTGGGATGCTGGCTCCATCATCACACATCTCAAAGAGCTCTTTTAGAAGCATGCTAGGCACGAACGTTATGAGGTGTCAAAGGCATTATATAGATGCTGAATGACTGAGGGAATCCCATACATAAGTTTGAAATACTGGTGATAAGTGCTTGAAAATACACTTATACTTAGTGGTTTATAGTTATCATTTGTGGGATATTAGGATTAATTCACATGAATTAACTTAATTGTTTCATAAATGCACTTTTCGGGATCACAGGTATTTTTGTTGTGTTTTTAGGGAATAAGGCTCAAAAATAAGATTTGGATGAGAGATGATGTAGGTGAGAGAATTTTTGATGACTGGAAACAAACGGATCGAGAATCGGAGTTGAATTGAAGAAGTTATGGAAGTTGAAGTAAAGAGAAGATTCTAGATTATGTTAGTAAATGATCCATATACGCAGCGGAAACAAAAAAATATAATACAAGGATCGTTTACATGAGCCAAGATCAAGGGTATAATTTTACAATTTATATTAAAGTAAAATCTGGACAAAAGGTTAATCAAGAGTTTAGAATAACATACGCATGTTTGGAGGCTCTTCCAAAATAGTCTTTGTACGTATTTGCTACCGGCCCAAGCATAGGATCGAACTTATGAAGTCCACACGAAGACAATCACAAAGAACCAAAGAGGGATTTGCTAGATCCTCTTTGACTTTAAGATTAAAGAAGAATGAAATCAAAATGAATTGATTTTAGGCAAAATGGGTTTATGCCGTGGGAGAGAAATGGGGCTACTGTGTATTTGGTTTTACAATGAAAATGAGCTAATAAATTAATTGTTACATTTTACAAATAAACTTTTTCTTTTATAGTAAAACTTTAATGCCCTATTCCCATATGGAATAGGCTTGGGCTCCAACCCAAACACCCTATGTTACCAAACACTCCCTAATTAGATATTTTATTTATTTCATCATTATCTCAATTAAACTCAATTAATATATATTTAATCTATATATTAACATTTAACAATAATGATGATTTAATTAAATATATATGAACACATATTTAAACGTAATTTCACTTATTTAATTTTTCTAATTAAATAAAGGCTACGACCTTCAGCAAATTTAATTACACTGTGAAATTACCAAAATACCCTTTCGCCTTAAAAGACGAAAACGCCCTTCCTTCTTCTTAGATCTTAAATTATCTTCTATGTGTGTGACCCATAGGCTCCTCATCATACCGGCAGTGTATAGTATCACAATTAATACCAATTAATCGTGCTTACGTACGAGACCAAGATTTGCCCCTAGCAAGGCATCGTGGCCACCCGATAGATTCAGATTTAGCAAAGTAGCTACCTGTCAACAATATGGTTACCGTACAATTTGATCCTTTCATCATCTTTTATCTCGATGAGACAAAGGCATAGAAATAGTGTCAACCTTCGGTTACTCTCGATATTATGTATTTAGTTTCTGGACCAATGACCTATATTATAATCCGGATAGAGCAACAACTCAATCCCATTGTGGCCACAGTTTTATTGTCATTGTCATTTACTGAATTGCACCGTGAGATAACTTCTCCCATACCTGGGAGTGATGAATCCTCTGTCAATCCACCATAGTCTTGATACACTCCTCGATGTAGCCAATCACCACCGTATTGACAGCTCTAAAAAGAACTGCGTTAGGCTAGTGTCAAGCTGCACCAATCGGTGCACAAGGCGCTCTGGTGATCTCAAGTCAAAGAATCACATGTACCACCATTCGTTAGAGGATTTGTTCCATAGACACTGGGATGGAATGCTCTGGTGGGTCAGTCCAGTGAACTTGCTGCGGTGTATTTGCCTACAGCAAACACCCATGTGTTGCACCAGGTTGTCACCAAACAACCGTGACAAGTGAGATTAGTCACTGCCTTTCGACAGGGTCGTTCAACACTATGATAGCCTTATCGTATTATCTGTGCCCTTACTTCAGAATAATATTGGGGCTACGGACGTTTCTAGAATGACCACCATATGTGCTCATAGGGTTCTCACTATCAAGATTTGAAACATTTGATACCCTTGTCACGGTTCCACCATTCTAAGGACATATATCAATACATATTGCAATAATAATGATTCACGCGACATAGAATAAAATGCCTTTTATTGATTAATGAATATTATTACAAAGAGTCAATTCTACAATAATTGATTGGCTCTAGGGCATCTACTCTAACATATTACATTTTAGCTTGAGCATACCTCGGTATTTTTAGAATATTTTGAGCTGTGTAACTCGGATTAAGACTATTCTTGGACTTTTGGAAAGTTGATTCAAAGGGCTACATTTCATATGTTTACCATTTTTCCAAATTTCATCGTTATCAAGTTCAAAAATCATCATCTTTGAAGAACAGTGGAATGAAGTAGGAAGAAGACCAGTAGCTACTGTGCTGCAGCACCGTGTCGGGGCACAGTCACGGAAGTTAAAAACTGATTATCCGTTTTTAGGTAGGTGAATAGGGTTAGGAGTCCTAAACTAACTAGAATTAAGGAAAACAAAACCTTAACCCTTTTGGGATATAAATAGAAGTCTTTTAGCATTATTTTGGGGGGAATTCTTTTAGAGATAAAAAAGAGAGAACAAATTCAAGAACTGAAGAAAAAAGGAGATCAAAGAAGGCTTGGAAAAGAAGAATTGGAGGAGATCATCATCAACTTCATTAATCCAACCAACTTTCACTAAGTTTTTCTTCTTCTTTGTTATTATTATTTGTTATGAATAATACAATGATGTTCTCATATTTATTCATGAAGAACTAATTCTTTTGTGATTGAGGGTGATTTCAAAACCCTAGACATGTCTTATGATTAATAAAATCTATATCTATTTATCTTTTGATCCCTCTTGGTTATGTAATTATTTCTCTGTGAATAGGGTTTAGATAGATTGTCTTAATTGTTTAAGTGCGCAATTAAATAGTTAGGATTAATTTATTAATGCCAATTTAGGTTGTTTAGTATGGAATCGCTTTATTAACCTAAATAACTAGTGGTAAAGTGTATGCCTGCATACATGGGGGGTAATCACTAAAGATAACTAAACTGACCATATGAGTTTAGCCTTGATTCAGTAGGTCTCTCACAACTTAATGCTTTTATTACTTTGAATCTAGAGATCGTATCCTAGGTTATCTAATAAATAGGGAATTGGGTTATGACCGTGTCTAATCTAACGACTCAGTAAGGAGAGAAAGAACTTATCAACGTTTGGTATTTTCTGAGCTGATGTGATTAAGAGGGTAGAAAGTTAAAGAGTGCTTTTATTATATGTAATTCATGTCTAGTGGTGGCGAATAAACCTTCTATCTAGTTTCTCTTATTTATCTCTTTTGTGATTGTTTCATTGTTTTACTTTGTTTAATTTTAGCTTGATAGTTTTTGTTGAGTTTTTATAATTCGTGACAAACCCCGTTTGAAGTAGATAATTAATTGAGTTCACAAATCCTTTGTGGGAAAGACCCTTACTTGCCCTTTACTACTACACGACTTTACATTAGAATTTAGTGAGGTAAAATTAGGTGTTACATTTGCATGCATCAACTGGGATTTGGTATGGAGGCAAAACTATCAATAGATCTTATTCTACAATCCTAGCCTCATTCCTTCTCCCAATTCATAATGAACTTTAATATGAATTCTATGGAGAAGTCTCTCTCAGAGCTCTTGAATATGCTAAAGAAAGCAGAGAAGAAAATGAAGAAGTCCAAGTCAGTGATGCTAGTTAATGTTGCACCATGGAAAGGAAAGGGGAAGTGATGCAAAGGAAATGCCAAAGGAATATCCAAAGCTCAACCCCAAGATGTCCTTAAACCTGCTAGAGGCGTGAGCAAAGATGGAAAAGTTGTTTGCTTCCATTGTGGCAAGCTTGGTCACTAGAAGAAACATTGCAAGACCTTCATAACAAGCAAGCAAGCAAGAAGAAGAAGCCTGCATCTTCTTCTAAAGGTATGTACATGATTGAAATCAATGTATCTCCTGTTACATCTTGGGTTATTGACACATGATGTGGTTCTTATATTAGCACTTTTGTGCAGGGACTGCAACAAAGTAGACTGCCCAGTCGAGGAGAGGTGGACCTACGAGTTGAGAATGAAGCACACGTTACTGCATTAGTTGTAGGGGATTATTATTTGTGTTTGCCTTCAGGCTACTTTTAAATTGTTTTTATGTTCCTTCAATTTCAAAGAATATTATTTTTGGTCCGCTTTCGACAACGTTGGATATCAATTTATGATAACTAATGGATTGATGTCAATTAGTTTGAATGGTATTCAATAAGGCATTGCAAGATTGCATAATGGTTTTTATGTTCTAGAGTTAAATAATAATGAGATTTTCAATCTAGAGAATAAGAAAGCCAAGGTTGATTGCTTTAATTGAACTTACCTATGACATTGTAGGCTTGGTCATGTGAACCAGACTCGCATAGTAAAACTCCATAAGGACAAAGTTTTGGGTCTATTTGACTTCAAGTCTTATGAGGTATGCAAGTCACCTTTTACTGGGCATAGTGAAAGGGCAAAGGAACTCTTAGACATCATCCATAGTGATGTATATGGACCACTATCAGTACAAGCCAGAGGTGGATATTCTTACTTTATCACTTTTATTGATGAATTCAGTAGATTTAGATATATCTACTTAATGAGATGTAAATTTGAATCCTTTGACAAGTTCAAAGAATTCAAGAACAAAGTACAAAATCAACTAGGCAAGAATATCAAGGTTCTCTGATCCGATAGGGGAGGAGAATACTTAAGCTTAGAGTTTGATGCAAACTTTAAGGAATATGGGATTATATCTCAACTTACACCTCCTTACACACCTCAGCACAATGGAGTGTTTGAGAGGAGGAATCGAACCTTGTTGGATATGGTTTGATCAATGATGAGTTTCACAGATTTACCCACATCGTTCTAGGGCTATGCCCTGACGTTCTGCACATATACTGCAAGAATCGTGTATCGTTGAAATCAGTGGATAAGATGCCATATGAAATATGGAACAGGCAAAAACCCGTTTTGTCTCATCTAAGAGTTTAGGGTTGTGACACTTCTATCAAGAAATTGACTTCGAACAAGCTTGCCTTAAAGTCAGAGAAATGTATCTTTGTGGGGTATCCTAAATAAACAAGAGGATACTATTTCTACAATCCAGATGAGTGGAAAGTTTTCGTTGCTCGAATTGGAGTCTTCTCAGAGAAATAATTCCTTTAAAGAGAAGATGGTGTAAGAAAGGTAGAACTCGATGAAGTTCTAGAGCCACAAGATGCATCAAACGATGGACAAGATAATGTGCTATCAGAGATGGATGAGCATTATGAGGAGATCACTCCATAGGGAGTGGAACAAAGTGAACCTTCGACACAAGAGCCACGTAGGTTTTGCTGAATACGTTGTGAGCCCGAGAGGTATGGTTTTCTTGTGACTCAAAGTGGCGACGTATTGGTCTATTAAGATTATGAGCCCAAAACCGACAACGATGCTTTGTTGAATCTAGATTCTACAAAATGGCTTGATGCCATGAAATTTGAAATGAACTCTGGTGTGCTGTCGTAGGCAACCAAGATTAATAACCTTTCTAACCTAACTACTAAACTATAAATAGGATAAGCAAGGGTCGATCCCATGAAGAGCGTCTAGCCGAATTTTTCGATGATGTGAACAAAGCTGGGGGGTTTTGAGTAAAACGGAAAACAGTCTTGGCAAAAATCAAAACAAAACAATTTAAATCGAAATCAATTAATAAAACGAAACTTGGTCTCCGTCAACATCCACCATCGGAATCTTACAACTGATCATTAATACAAAATAAATTAATTCTTGCTTTAAATATTCACCGTTGGAACTATTTTCCTATCTCTCCCTAATTGTAATTAATTAGGAAACAAGCGATCTTAATTAATCTTACCATTAAACAACCCTAGACAAGCGCTGAAGATTTAATCTAATGGCAGCCTTAAGAATTAGAGAAATCGATGAAGCTAAACAACACAAACACAAGCGGTTGTATTTAATTTAGTTGAATGTTCCTCTTAAGATTACTAATTCCTGACCCAGAAATTATTAACCCTAATTGCTTCACAAGTTAGAGGGATCAAACAATTACGGATTTGATATCAAACCTAGCAGTAGATTGCAACAAATAATCCACTAGTAGGCCTCCTAGTAATTAAATGCATCAATCATGAAGATATGCACAGAATAACATTCAATACTCAAACACGAAAATTGAACACTAAAATAAAATAGATTAGACCTCACAGTTGGTTGATTCCGAGGTTTTCGTTTCCTTCGACCAAGTTACAACAGTTTAGCTGCTCATGGCCATAAACAAAAACTCAAAAAGAAAGAGAAAATTGCAGAGAAGAGAAGAGAGAGAGGCGTGGTGTCCTTTTTCCAAAACCTAATCTGATCCCCTTAACAAAAATCCAGTTCAAGTATTTGAATCCCACTCAATCTCCTAAAAGAAATATTCTAATATCCTAAAATAACATTAATCCTAATTTAATTCTAATTACTTGATAATAAGATAAAGTCCTAAAATAAAATAGGAAAGTGGTGATTCTGAGTTGTAACTTGCGTGCCACATGTCTCCAATAATAAATTGCCCAATTGATTTGCATGACAAGGCAGAATGTTCCAGGACGTCCAGTGCAGATGTGTCAACTTCAAGCTCGATTACAACCTTGATGCAGCGAGTATCTCTCCAAACTCAAAACATGAAAGTTGTAGATATCTTTCTTATAGTTCCACATCATTTTGAATCATCTCAATCGGAGCTCGGATGAGAGAGTTATGCCCAGATTACGAAACAATGTCGAAACTGTCCAAATTCACTTAATTAGTTCCGTTTTGCAATTAACGCCTCCATTTGCATCCTAAATCAAAATAGAATAATAATGAGTATATTTAGGCAGCAAATAAGTATAAAAGACTAGACATTAAGGGGGGTAAATATGACATTTTCCATTCCCATCAAACTCCATGTACCAAAACCAAGTATGGGATCTAGTGGATCCACCCAAAGGAGTCAAACCCATGGGATGTAAATGGGTCTTCAAGAAGAAGACTAACACGGATGGAAATGTTCAACCCTATAAAGCATGGCTGGTAGCAAAAGGGTTCAAACAAAAGCATAGGATTGACTATGATAAAACCTTTTCTCTAGTGGCAATGCTAAAGTCCATTAGAATTATGCTAGCTATTGCTACATACCATGACTATGAAATTTGGTAGATGGATGTTAAAACTGCTTTCCTGAATGGAAACCTTGAAGAGGAAGTTTATATGACGCAACCTGATGGTTTCGTTCTTGATGGACAAGTAGGAAAGTTATGCAAGTTGAAGAGATCCATTTATGGACTCAAGCAAGCATCAAGGAGTTGGAATATTCGTTTTGAATAATTCGTAAAGAAGTTAGGTTTTATACAAAATGAAGACAAGCCTTGTCTATACAAGAAAATCAGTGGGAGCGTAGTGGCATTCCTAGCGTTGTATGTCAATGACATATTGATCATTGGGAATGATATACCAAACTTGCAAATGATAAAGACTTGGTTATCCAAGTGCTTCTCCATGAAGGACTTAGGGGAAGTAACCTACATCCTCGGTATAAAGATCTATCATGATAGATCTTGTAGGTTGTTAAGCCTAAGTCAAAGTACATACATTGACAAAGTATTGAAAAGATTCAATATGGAAGATTCAAAGAAAGGTTATCTTCCAATGTCATATGGTGTGTATCTCTCTAAGGATATGTGTCCTAAAACACAGGAGGAGAGAGATAGGATTGGAGGTATTCCTTATGCTTTGGCAATAGGATCTATAATGTACGCCATGTTATGTACTGGGATTGAAGTCTTATATACCTTAAGCATTTGTAGTAGATATCAATTAGATCCAAGTGAAACACACTGGACAACAGTCAAGAACATCCATAAGTACCTTAAGATGACTAAGGATATGTTCTTGGTCTATGGAGGAGAAGAGGATCTCACTGTAAGAGGATATAGTGATGCCAATTTTCAAACTGACAAGGATGACTATTGATTGCAATCAGGTTATGTGTTCTGTCTTAATGGGGCTATAGTTAGCTAGAAGAGTTTAAAGCAAAGTACTATAGCAAATTCTACAACAAAATCTGAGTACATCGTATTGGGTGATGTGACCAAAGAGGCTATTTAGATCTAGAAGTTCATGACTAAACTAGAGGTGGTTCCAAGCATTGTTGATCTAGTTGTGCTTTACTGTGACAACAATGGTGCCATAGCTTAGGCTAAAGAATCATAATCTCACCAAAGATCCAAGCACATACTTCTGTGATACCATCTCATCAGAGAAATCGTGAAGAGAGGTGACATACAAATCAATAAAGTACCTACTGATGATAATATCGCAGACCCACTTACGAAAGCTCTGTCACAAGAGCAGCATGATAGGCACATAACATCATATGGGATCAAACGTATGAACGATTGGCTATAGTGCAAGTGAGAGATTGTTAGAGTAGGTGTACTAGAGCCAACGATTTAGCTCTTGTAAACTCATTTCAAATTAATGAGTAAAAGGCATTGCTTATTTATGAGCATATACTGTAGCATCTATTTACTACATGTAAAGAAAATAGTATAAGTCCTTAGAAAGGTTGGAACCAATGACGAGGGAATTAAGTGTTATAAATCTTAATTGTGAGAACCCTATGAGTACAAGGTGACTCTTCTTAAACCGTCCGTAGTCATAGTATAAATCTGACCAAGGACATAGATTATAAGGAGAGACTATCATTACGTTGAACGACCTTATTAAAAGGTAGTGACAGATCTCACATGTCAAGGTTGTGGGCATCAACCTGATGCAATAGATGAGTGCTTGCTTGTGCAAGTACATAAGATTGACCCATCAGAGGATTCCACATGAGATGGTAAACCCAATGTCTGTGGAACATATCCTTTTACGGATGGTGGTGCATGTGATCCTTCGACTTGAGATCACCAGAGCGTCGTGTGTAAATATCGATGTGATTTGACACTAGCCTAATGTCGTCTCTTTTAGGGATTACCAGAACGGTGGTGATTGGTTACATTGAAAAGTACACTATAGCTATGGTGGATCAACAAATGATTCATCACTCTTGCTTACAGGAGATCTTATGTCGGTGGGATATTTGGTTAAAGAACTATGACCTTAAATCTGTGGCCACGGTGAAATCAAGTTGGTGCTCGAATCCAATAATCGTTAGATTTAAGAACCAAATATAGAACATGTCAAGGTAGCTTTTGAGGTAGACACTATTTATGTACCTCAAACCTTAAGGAGATAAAAGATGATGAAACGGATCGAATTGGATAGTGACCATACCAAAGACAAGGTAAGCCTAAATCACTGATTCTTTACTTACTAGGGAATCATGATGCCTTGCTAGAGGCAAATCTTGATTGGTGTATGAGAACACTAATTGCTTGATGCTTAATTAGTTATTGAGACATTGCCGGCAAAGTGAAGAGCTTTTGGGTCACACGTATAGAAGGTAGTGGAGTGAGAAATAGAAATGGAAGGACAATCTTGTCCTTGGGCCGAAAAGGGTATTCGGTAATTTGGGAGTGCAGGGGCATTTTCGTCATTATGGGCGAAAAGGGCACTTTGGTAATTTTGCTAAGAGATTGACGCCATTATCCAATTTATTGGGAGAATTTTTAGGAAAATTGGAATCATATTAATTTTAATTAATATGGAGAATATATATTTAATTTAATTAAATATATATTAAAACCCATATATTAAATATGATAAATATATGGATTAAATAAATAGTAATATTTATTTAATTAGAATATGTATTTATATAGGAATTAAATAAATAGGAATATTTATTTAATTAGGATTCATGTTTTAGGAGAATATCTTTAAGAGATATTCTAATCCTTTATATCAAGGATTGCAATCCAATTCAAATAAGGAATTAAAAGGATTGTAATCCAATCCAAATAAGAGTAAGGTTTTACAATCTTTATTGGACTCTTAATTGGGATTGTCTATATAAAAGGTCATTGGGTTTTGTTTTAAGTGAGCTAATATCAAAAATTTAATTTTGCAAATTAAAGAGCAAATGTTTGTTTTATTATTTTGAGTAGTATTTTTGAAATATTATTGCTAAGCTGAGTTGGGTTATTATTAGGTTTGTTAATTTAGCTAAATACCCCAATAATAAAAAGTTTATAAATTAATAAAAACACCCCACCCTACCCACAATTGCTAGATTTCGGCCACCACTGCCGGAATCTGACCGAAATCTTGTTTCATTGTGCATGACTAGCCAGATCTAGCTGGTTGTGCGTCGCTATGGTCTTTTCTAGCCAGATCCACCACGTCTGGCCGGAAAAGGACTGCCAGATCTGGCTGTCAATAATGACCATATATTAGCCATCATTGACGGCCATATGTGGCCAAAGATCTGGCTATCAACGACCAGATCTTTGGCCATGGATCTGACCTTTTCCGGATCCACCAAAGATTTGGCTGAAAAAGGACTGCCAGACCTGGCTATCAACAATGACCATATATTAGCCGTCATTGATGGCCATGGATCTGGCCTTTTCCGGTCAAATCCATGGTAGGTCTAGCCGAAAAAGGTCAGATCAGTGCACTATTGGCCAGATCCAGCCAGTTAATGTGCCATTATGCTAGATTCCGGCCACCTTCCAGTGGTGGCTTAACTGACAAATACGGGTATCAAAGGGTATGGGTGGTATGGGTGGGGGTGTTTTTGTTAATTTATAAAAAAATTTTGTTAGGGGTGTTTAGTTAAATTAACAAACCTATGGGGGTTTAAATTAGTTGAATATTAAGGATATGATTTTGAGAATAGGGAAACAAACATGCATTTTTTTAAGGACAGGAATAGAGTATTTCCGCCAACCTAAAGAGAGGAATTCTCTCTCTTTTCCCTTAAGCTCTTCGATTGATCTAGCAATTAATCCTAAGGTGATCCCAAGCCTACCTTTGTGTGGATACTGATGGACTCAATCCTACATTGCATTGATAGCGACTAGTTTGAAAGATCTAGAGGAGGAGCCAACAACGGAGGTAAATCACATAACCTTGTAGGGTTAATCTTTATGTTAATTAATTTAGTTGAAATCATGATCTTGGGTAATGGAATCATAGCATGACAAGAATTTTTTTGTTATTATTTAGCGCTTGCCAAGATATGGTTCCTATAATGTGACCTATGGTGATGCCAAAAAGGGTAAGATTCTTGTAAAAAACTCAATTTTCATTCTTGGCTTCCCAATGATGGATGATGTGTTTTATGTTGAAAGACTTAAAGCAAATCTTATTAGCATTAGTCAAATTTGTGACAAGGATTGTGCTGTTCAATTTTCAAAGAATATGTATCAAGTCTTGAATGGTGATGGTACTTTATTGCTTGAAGGAAAGAGATCTAATGATAATTGGTATTTGTTGTCTAACAAAGTTTCTTGTTTGAGCTCTAAAACAGATTGTGTGGATCTATGGTACAAGAAGCTTGGACATATGAACTACAAAGATCTTGTGAAACTTTCGAAAAGGATGTTGTCAAAGGTCTGCCCAAACTTGGGTTTCCCAAAGGTAAAGTGCATGGCCTTTGCCAACAAGGTAAGCATACTAAGGCTCTCACAAACCTCTATCTTGGTTGACTACCTCTTGTGTTTTAGAATTGCTCCTTATGGATCTAATGGGTCCTATGCAAACTGAAAGTTTAGGAGGGAAGTGATATGTTTATGTTTGTGTTGATGAATATTCTAGATTTTCATGGGTTGATTTTTTGAAGAAAATTTTTGATGCATTTGAAGTTTTTTAATGTCTTGTCAAAAGGTTGTAGGTTGAGCAAAATTGCCATGTGAAGAAAGTAGTGAGAATAAGGAGTGATCGTGGGAGAGAGTATGAGAATTTTGATTTTTCTAACTTTTGTGAAATGCAGGGCATTTGGCATGAGTTTTCTACCCATAAGACACCTCAACATAATGGTGTAGTGAAGAGGAATAATAAAGTTCTTCAAGAGATGGCAAGAGTTATGTTGAATGCAAAAAGGTTGCCAACAAGACTATGGGATGAGGCAAGAAACACTGCACGCCACATTTACAATAGATTTTTCTTAAGGAAAGGCATATCTCAAACTCCATATGAATTATGGAAAATTAAGAAGCCAAATCTTTCATATTTCCATGTCTTTGGTTGCAAGTGTTATGTCTTGAATGATAGAGATCATTTAGGGAAATTTGATGCCAAGAGTGATAAAGGTGTGTTCCTCGGATATTCATTGAACAGTAGGGCATATAGGATCTTTAACATGAGAACTGAACACCTTATTAAGTCATTTAATGTGGTTTTCTTTGATTTAGAAGATTACTCATAGTTCTCATAGGAATATGAAATTGATGATATGATTGCCGCTACTAAGGTGACCACAAATCAAGATGGTGTGCCCACCCTGAATCATTTTGGAACTCAAACTCAAGCTGATGTGATGACACCAGCACCTGATGTAAGCACCATTATTGCTCAACAAGGATTAGATTCCCAAAGATAAGGACTTGAATTGATTGTTGACTTGTCTGATGAGATCACTCAGAGAAAGACTCTCAAAACCAAAGAACCACCCTCTTGGATTAAGAAAGCTCATCCACCATCCACTGTGATTGGAAATCCTAAAGAGGTAATGGTAACTAGAAGAAAAAGGTTGAGTGAAATTAATCACTTGTATTATGTTTCTCTTACAGAACCAAAGAATGCAAAACAAGCTTTGGAGGATGATTGTTGGATTGCTGCCATGCATAAAAAGCTTGAATAGTTCGAGAAAAATGATGTTTGGAGCTTGGTTCCTCAGCCTGAAGGTATAAATGTTATAGGAACCAAGTGGATCTTTAAAAACAAGTCTGATGAGTTTGGGAATAGTGTTAGAAACAAGGCCAGACTTGTTACACAAGGATACACACAGGTGGAGGGTATTGACTTTGATGAAACATTTGCTCCCGTGGTAAGATTAGAGTCCATAAGATTGTTGCTGGCTGTTGCATGCTGCCTAAACATAAAGCTTTACCAAATGAATGTAAAGAGTGCCTTTCTGAATGGGATGTTGATGGAAGAGGTATATATAGAGCAGCCTACTAGATTTTAAGATCCCTACAAACTAGACCATGTTTTCAAATTGAAGAAAGCTTTGTATGGGTTTAAACAAGATCCAAGAGCCTGGTATGAGATGTTAGAGTAGGTGCCCCGAGCCAATCAATTATTATAGTATTGACTCTTTGTAATCATGTTTTATTATCAATAAAGGCATCTATCTATATCATGTGATCTGATTATATTCATATAAGAAAATGGTATATGTCCTTAGGATAGTAAAACCGTGATGAGGGTATCGAGTGTTTGAAATCTTAATAGTGAGAACCCTATGAGCACATATGGTGGCCATTCTAGAAACGTCCATAGCCACAGTATTATCCTAACCTAGGGAATAGATAATACGGTAAGGCTGTCATAGTGTTGGGCAACCCTGTCGAAAGGCAGTGACAAATCTCACTTGTCAAGGTTATTTGGTAACAACCTAGTGCAACACATGGGTGCTTATTGTAGGCAAGTTCACTAGACTGGCCCACCGAAGGATTCCACATAGATGGTTGCCCTAATGTTTGTGGAACAAATCCACCAATGAATGGTGGTGCATGTGATCCTTAGACTTGAGATCACCAGAGCGCCTTGTGCATCGATTGGTGTAGTTTAACACTAGCCCAACATAGTCTTCTCAGGACTATCAGAACGTAGTGGTTGGCTGCATTGAAAAGTGTATCGAGACTATGGTGGATCAACAGAGGATTTAACACTCTCGGGTACGGGAGAAATTATCTCACTAAGTAATTCGGTAAATGGCAATGACATTAAATCTGTGGTCACATTAGGATTGAGTTGTAGCTCAATCCAATCTATTTTGGTCGTTGGTCCAATAATCGAATACTGAGATATCAAGGATATCTGAGATTGACACTACTTTTATGCCCCGGCCTTGATGAGATAATAGATAATGAAGGGATAATTGCATAGTAGCCATATTGTTGATAGGTAGCGGTTTTGCTGAATTCGAATCTATCGGGTGGCCATGATGCATGGCTAGAGGCCAAACTTGGTATGTGTCAAGTAGATGATTGATTGATTATCAATTGCAATACTATTCACTACCGATACGATGAAGAGCCTTTGGGTCGCACACATAGAAGATAGATTAAGAACATAAATCGTGAGAGGGGTATTTTCGTCATTTATGATGAAATGACATTTTGGTAATCTCACAATGCAATTAAATTTGCTGAGGTTGTTGCCTAAATTTAATTTCCTATGGAAATTAAATTAGTGGGATTATATATATATATATATATATATATATATATATATATATATATATATATATATATATATATATATATAGAATGTTAATATTTAATTTAGTTTAATAATATGAAATTCAAATTTGGTTTTTAATTTTGAATTGAATTGAATTTAAATATAATGGATATTATCTAATATTAATATTGATACTATGAAATTCAAATTTTGGTTTTTAAATTTGAATTAGAAATGCCATGTTTGGTTGCAAGGGGAATCTATTCTAGATTGGAATAAGTTGTATGCTATTCCAATTGGAATAGAATTTTGGTATGCACTATTTAAGTGCAACTAAAAATTAAATCATTAATTTGATTTTAGAGTTGCAAACCCTAGCCACCATTCTCTCTCTAAAATGCCAGCCCTAGTGAGGAAAAATAATTTTTTTTTCCAAGAAAAATTATGCTATAACTTGTTCTTGTAGGTGAGTGATCTTCCTAGCCTAAAAGTCTCTCATCGACGGTAGTACTGTCTTCATGTGGATACCGAGAGTGCACTTCTATTTTGGAGTGGTTTGCGATTCCAACATCCAAACGAAGGAGCCTCCAATGCTGGTATGAAACTTCTTTTCTTTTGATTTGATTTTATGCAAAATAATGCAATTGGTGTAAGGATCATGGGTTAAAGGTTAGTAGTTCTTCAAATAATTTTTAAAATTCCGCTGCGTAATAGATTCGTTAACTTACAGTGTTATCAGAGCCTCTTACACTTGATTTCATGATTTAGATTGATGTTTGTCGATGAAAAGTATTTGTGATTTTAATTTGCCGATTAAAATTTGTAATTTTTTCTGACTAGTTTGGTTGAGAAGAAATCAATCAAAACTTGTTTTCAATGCTGGACGAATTTGGCCTTAACGAGCTGTGGGTGGCTGCCCTTAAAAAGGGCAGTAACTGCACAAAGGAGTAGCAGCGAGCAAATGTGCGTTGCTTGGGGTAGCGCATGCTTTGTGTGCACCTTGCAGCGCTGCTGTAGTGCGCTTCTTGGTGCAGGGATGTGGCCGCATGCCTTGCCTGGTGCTACAGCCAGAAGCCTTGCACAGCAGCGTGCAACAGTGCGCTGCTATTGTCCCAACTCTTTTTGCCTTGCTTGCAATGGTCCCATGGAAGCCAAGTGCCCACTAGCACTTGGCCTTGACTGGCACATGGTTTTCAGCCAGGTGCTCAATCTGATGTGCATACGAATGCACGTCAAATCTAGAAAAAGTGGACAGCCCACATAAAAGATGCAATAGGCCAAATTTTGGGTTTTTTTCGCATTGTTGTGCGATAAAGAAAAATCCAGAAATTTTTGGATACATGTTGCTGCATGTTGGAATTGTTCTGGAGGCCCAACTGAGTGAGGCCCGAATGTAATGGGTTAGATTGTAATTTTTTAAAGTTGTTGGACCTAAAAAATGATGCTGAACTTTTAGGGGTAACACGTAATTTACCAAAACAAATCAGAATTTAATTTTGATTGATTGATGCATGATTCTTGTATGTGAATATGCATGGTGTATGGTGCATAAACCTTTGGACCTAGTTTAATTTTTGGGTTCTGTAATTTTAAAATAGGGTCTGCGTGCCATACCTTTCTCTATTACCTCCAATGTATTTTTTTTCTTTCATCTCCCTCCCCTTGAATGTAGCTTGAGGTTTCTTTTCATATATGTAAAATTAGAAATGTAATTATAATTTGAAAGTTGTGTATTGTTCGAGAAGAAGAAGTGAAGGAAGGAGAAGGTGAATTACTTGAAGAATCCGAAGTTATAATTAAACCTAGGTTGACCTATCGATTCCTTTAGGCTCGGGGAATCGGTTTTAGTTAAGGCTGTGCACAACATGTTTATTTTACACTTAGCATTCATGCTAAGGGTGTATGTTATAACTATAACATGCTGAACAAGATAAAATAGGTGAGACACACAAAATAAAAACCCTTGATAAAGTATATTAAGTCAAATCAATAAAAGCCTTCCATCACCATGGGTTTAATCAAACCACTGTTCGTCGGAACTTTGTTCGCCAAAGTGAAGGGTACACTTCTATAGTGGAAGGTTAAATTTCATTGGAGTTTTCCTTAATGGTGATAGGTCGACTTAAATGGTGTGTTTTACTTGTTCGCCAAAGCGAAGGTTGATAAACACACATAGGCATAAGTACACTTGTTGTGTATATGTGGTGACATGTAATGTGCACTCTATTGATACTAAGAATCACACTTGAGGATAATGGCTTCGGCCATGGAATTGTGTGATTGGTTTGTTAGCTTATTTCATATTTGAGATTGGTAGTTAGAGCTATCAACTGGTGTGAATTAACTTTGTTGGCCTACCTAATCAACCCATTTTGGCTTGTTCGCCAAAGTGAAGGTTTGAAATGGGCTAGATGGGATCTCAGTCCATTAAGAAAGCCAACGGGCTTTCCCGGGTTAATGGTGAAGGCTATTAGCTTGAGAAAAATAGTGGAAGCGATTATTTAATAAAAGACCTTATTAAATAATAATAATAAGCATAATAAATTTTTTTTTTTTGCACTTGTAGAGTTATAAAATGAGCAACGACAACCTTACAATGCATTCGATAATCAACACAGGCTGGATGGTAGTAATTTTTCAAACTGGTATAGAGATCTTTGGATTGTACTTAAGTTTGAAATACCATCGATTAGGCTCTATGTCAAGAGCTTGGTAATGACATCACTTGAGAACAGCGAGACGTTTTCCAAGACGTCTGGATGATACTAACATTAAGTTAGCATCAGTAACACCTGAATTGAAAAAGCAATATGAAAACATGGATCTTTCTACCATGATTTATACCTTCAGCATAATGAGAGGTATGAGGTGTTGAAACAGTTGTTAAGGTGCAAAATGGATGAGGGTGCTGAAGTTGGCTCTCATGTACTCAAGATGATTGGGTACATTGAAAGGCTTGAGACTTTTTGTTGTGGTTTGGACAATGACTTGGCAATCAACTTAGTCTTGAAGTCCTTACCTGTTTCTTATTCTTAGCTCATAGATAATATGAGCATGGATGAGAAGACTCTACCTAAGCTCTAACCCTTTTAAAGACAGTAGAGCAAGACATTAAAAGTCTAAACCAATGATGTTAGCTGCTTATAACACTAGTAGAGGAGCGGTCAAAGGTAAAGGTAAGGCTAAGTCCAAACCCAAACCTAAGTCCAAACCTCAGGATGATCTTAAGTCTAGGGGTGACATCAACGAAGGTTGGAAAGGTAGTTTGCTTTTATTTTGGCAAGCTTGACCACTATTGGAAACGCTGCAAGGCCTTCCTAGAGAATAGAAGAAGAGAGCTTCTTCTTCTAAAGGTGTGTATTGAGACTTATCTTTTGTTACATCTTGGGTCATTGACACTAGATGTGGTTCTCACATTTGTAATAATGTCAATGGACTACGGCAGAGTAGATTGCTCGGTCGAGGAGATGTGGACCTACTAGTTAGAAATGGAGCACATGATGCTGCATTAGCTGTAGGATCTTATTGTCTGATTTTGCCTACGGGCTTGTTATTTGGAATTCATGGATTATTATGATTTTCCCTCAGTTTCTAGAAATAATATTGTTGTGTCCACCTTGGACAAGTGAGAATATTGCTTCACTAATGGATTGTTGTCTTTTAGTATAAATAATATTCTTTATGGAATTGTTTCATAATAATTTTATATGTTCTTGAAATAGACAATATGGACACTCTCAAAGTAACAACTATGCCAAGAGTGGCAAGTTGAGTTAAACATACCTAAAGGAATATGGGACAATATCAAAACTCAGCTCTCCGTATACACCCCAACATAATGGTGTGTCTAAAAGGAGGAATATGATATTACTTGATATAGTTTGGTCCATGATGAGTTTTAGTGATCTACCCGCATCATTCTGGGGTTATGTCCTAGAGACCGCAACTCACGTATTAACCGTGTGCCATCAAAGTCTGTGGATAAGACTCTATATGAACTGTGGAGTGGGCGAGAGCCCAACTTGTCTTTTCTAAAGATTTGGGGTTGTGAAGCTTATGTTAAGAAATTGACTTCGAACAAGTTGGGCCCAAAATTTAATAAATGTATCTTTGTGGCATATCCTAAGGAGACCAAAGGATACTATTTCTACCATCTAGAAGAGCATAAAATTTTTGTCTCTCATACAGGTGTCTTCTTAGAGAATTTTTTTTTTTCTAAGCGGTACTAGTGGGAGAAAAGTAGAACTCAATAAGTTCTACAACCACAAGATACATTAGATGAAGGATGGGAAGATGTGCTACAAGAAGTGGTTGAACATCGTGAGGAAGTTACTTCACAATCTATGGATCAAAGTGAACCACCTCAAGTAGCATAGGAGCTACATAGGTCTGAAAGAGTACGTCATGAGCCTGAGAGATATGGTTTTCTTGTGACGCAACATAGTGACGTATTGGTCTACCAAGATAATGAACCCAAGACCTATAATGAGTCTATATCGGATCTAGATTATGTTAAAACGCTTGAAGTCATGACATTTGAGATGAACTCCATGCACTAGAACCAGGTATGGTCTCTGGTGGATCCACTTGAAGGGATAAAACCCATAGGGTGTAAATGGGTCTTCAAGAAGAAGACTGACATGGATGGCAAGGTGCATACCTACAAGGCACCACTGGTGGCTAAAGGTTTCAAGCAAATTCATGGTATTGACTATGAAGAAACCTTTTCACTGGTTACCATGAGTAAGTCTATTCGGATTATACTTGCGATTGCTACATATCATGACTATGAAATTTGGTAGATAGATGTCAAAATAGTTTTCCTGAACGTAAACCATGAGTAGGATGTGTATATGACACAACCTGATGGTTTTGTTCTTGATGGACAAGCTGATAAGATATGCAAGTTGCAGAGGTCCATTTATGGTCTCAAGCAAGCTTCAAGGAACTGGAACATTCATTTTGATAAAGCCATAAAAGAATTCGGTTTCATCAAGAACGAAGATGAGCCCTGTGTTTACAAGAAAGTAAGTGGGAGTGCAATGACATTCTTGGTGTTGTATGTTGATGAAATACTTCTCATCAGGAATGATATACCAAACTTGCAGTTGGTAAAGAATTGGTTATCCAAGTGCTTCTCCATGAAGGACTTATGAGAAGCAACCTACTTCCTCGGAATAAAGATCTACCATGATAGATTGTGTAGGTTGCTGGGCCTAAGTCAGAGTACGTATATAGACAAGATACTGAAGAGATTTAGTATGGAAGAATCCAAGAGGGGATTTCTTCCAATGTCACATGGTATTTATCTCTCCAAGGATATGTGTCCTAAAACACATGATGAGAGAGATAGAATGAAGAGGATCCCATATGCGTCAGCAATTAGATCCATCATGTATGCCATGTTGTGTACTCAGATTGATGTCTCATGTGCATTAAACACTTGTAGTAGATATCAATCACATCCAGGTGAGCGTCATTGGATGACTGTCAAGAATATCCTTAAGTACCTGAAAAGGGCTAAATGTTAGTAAACGGTCCCGTATACGCAGTGGAAACAAAAATAATATAACTCAGGGATCGTTTACATGAGCCAAGATCAAGGGTATAATTTTACAATTTTATCATAATGAGAATCTGCAGAAATATTAAACATGAGTTAAGAGAAACAAACGCATGTTGGAGGCTCCTCCAAATTTGTCGACGAATGTTTTGCTACCGATCCAAGTGTAAGATCGAACCTGCATAGTCCACACGAAGACAATCTCAAAAGAACTAAGGAGGGATTTGCTAGATCCTCCTTAGCCTTAAGAATCAAGAAGACAAATCAAATGAATTGATTTTAGGCCAAAAAGTTTATGTCGTGGGAGTCTATTCAAAAGGGCCTGCTGTGTGTGTTTTAATTTCTAAAAGAAATCAATTAATTGATTGAATAATCACACACTTTTCTTTTTATAGTAAAATAATCAAGTTGCCATAATCCTATACGGAATAGGCTTAGGCTCCAACCCAAACGCCCCATATTGCCAAACACTCCCAATTTAATATTTTTATTTTTCCATCATTATCTCAATTAAAATCAATTAATATATATTAACATTTAACAATAATGATAATATATTTAAATATGTGCGAACACACATTTAAACGTAATTTCACTTATTTAATTTTTCTAACAAATTAAATAAAGGCTACGACCTCAGCAAATTTAATTACACTGTGAAATTACCAAAATAACCTTTTGCCTTAAAAGACGAAAACGCCATTCTTTCTTCTTGGATCTTAAATTATCTTCTATGTGTGTGACCCATAGGCTCCTCATCATACCGGTAGTGTATAGTATCGCGATTAACACCTATTAATCGTCTCACTAATACACAGACCAAGATTGGCCCCTAGCAAGGCATCATGGCCACCCGATAGATTCAGATTCAGCAAAGTAGCCACCTGTCAACGATATGGTTACCATACAATTCGATCATTTCATCATACGTTATCTCAACGAGAAGAAGGCATAGAAATAGTGTCAACCTTCGGTTACTCTCGATATTATTTATTTAGTTTCTGGACCAATGACCCGTATTATAAACTGGATAGAGCGACAACTCAATCCCACTGTGGCCACAGTTTTAGTGCCATTGCCATATACTGAATTGCGCCGTGAGATAACTTTTCCCATACCCGGGAGTGATGAATCCTCTATCAATCCACCATAGTCTTGATACACTCCTCGATGCAGCCAATCACCACCGTATTGATAGCTCTGAAAAGAACTATGTTAGGCTAGTGTCAAACTACACAAATCGGTGCACAAGGCGCTCCGGTGATCTCAAGTCTAAGGATCACATGCACCACCATTCGTTAGAGGATTTGTTCCATAGACACTGGGGTTACCATCCATATGGAATCCTCTGGTGGGTCAGTCTAGTGAACTTGCTACGGTGTAATCGCCACAGCAAATACCCATGTGTTGCACCAGGTTGTCACCAAACAACCTTGACAAGTGAGATCAATCACTGCCTTTCGACAGGGTCGTTCAACACTATGATAGCCTTACCGTATTATCTGTGCCCTTACTTCAGAATAATTCTGGGGCTACGGACGTTTTTAAAATGGCCACCATATGTGCTCAGAGGGTTCTCACTATCAAGATTTGAAATACTTGATACCCTCGTCATGGTTCTACCATTCTAAGGACATATATCAATACATATTGCAATAATAATGATTTACGCGATATAGAATAAAATGCCTTTTATTGATTAATGAACATTATTACAAAGAGTCAATTCTACAATAATTGATTGCCTCTAGGGCATCTACTCTAACAATCTCCCACTTGCACTATAGCCAATCATTCATGTATTTAATACCAAATGATCTCAAGTGCCTTTCATGCTTCTGCTGCGACAGAGGCTTTGTCAGTGGATCTGCGAGATTGTCGCGGTATGCACTTTTACTAATCTGCACATCTTTCCTCTCAACTATCTATCGATGAGATGGAATCGATCGAGTATGTGTGCGGATTTGATGAGACCGTGGTTCCCTGGCTTGAGCAATTGCTCCATTGTTGTCACAATAGATGTCTATAGGATCAACAATCGTAGGAACCACACCAAGTTTAGTAATGAACTTCTTAATCCAGACTGGCTACTTGGCCGCATCCGACAATGCAATATACTCAGCCTCCATTGTAGAATCCGCTACAGTGCTTTGCTTGGAGCTTTTCCAACTCACTGCACCCCCATTGAGACAAAATACAAACCCTGATTGCGATCGATAATCATCTTTGTCCGTTTGGAAACTAGCATTACTGTATCCTTTTACAATGAGCTCATCTTCCCCTCCATAAACCAAGAACATATCCTTAGTCCTCTTCAGGTACTTAAGAATATTCTTGACAACCATCCAGTGACGCTCACCTGGATCCGATTGATATCTACTACAAGTGCTCAAAGCACATGAGACATCAATCCGAGTACATAGCATCGCATACATGATGGATCTAATTGCTGATGCATATGGGATCCTCTTCATCCTATCTCTCTCATCTTGTGTTTTAGGACACAATTCCTTAGAGAGATAAACACCATGTGACAACGGAAGAAATCCCTTATTGGATTCTTCCATACTGAATCTTTTCAGTACTTTGTCAATATATGTACTCTGACTTAGGCCAAGCAACCTATGCGATCTATCACGATAGATCTTTATACCAAGGATGTAGGCTGCTTCCCCTAAGTCCTTCATGGAGAAGCACTTGGATAACCAAGTCTTTACTGACTGCAAGTTCGGTATATCATTCCCGATCAGAAGTATGTCATCGACATACAATACTAGGAATGCTACTGTGCTCCCACTCACTTTCTTGTAAACACAGGGCTCATCTTCGTTCTTGATAAAATCGAATTCTTTTACGGCTTCATCAAAACGAATATTCCAGCTCCTTGAGGCTTGCTTGAGTCCATAAATGGATCTCTGCAACTTGCATACCTTATTGGTTTGACTATCAAGAACAGAACCATCAGGTTGTGTGGCGTGCTTTGTCGTAGGCACCCGAATTAAAACCTAAAAATACACGTAGTAGTGTAAGTCGAGTCGATCCCACGAAGAGTGTCTAGCTGAAGTTCTTTGTTATGTGAACAAGGTCAGGGGTTTTTTTTTGTAAAAACAGAAAACGCTTTCCAGAAAAGAAAACAACTCAAATCGAAATCAATTAAATCAACTAACAAGGTCTCGCAACGTTCCAACCATCGAATCTACCTATTCAATTGATGTGAAGATAATCAATTCACACACATTGAATATTCACCGTTGGAACTAATTTCCTATCTCTCCTTAATTGTAATTAATCGAAACAAACGATCCTAATTAATCTTACCCCTAAACAACCCTAGACAAGCGCTCAAGATTTAATCTAGTGGCAGCCTTAAGAATTAGAGAGATCGACGAAGCTAAACAACACAAACACAAGCGGTTGTATTTAATTTAGTTGAATGTTCTTCGTAAGGTTACTAATTCGACGCACAAATTACTTACCCTAGTTGCTTCACAAGTTGGAGGGATCAAACAATTACGGATTTGATATCAAATTTAGCAGTAGATTTCAACAAATAATACACTAGTAGGCCTCCTAGTAATTAAATGCATCAATCATAAAAATATGCACAGAATAACATTCAATACTCAAACATGAATTTAACACTAAAAACAGAAAGATCTCACGTTTATTTGATTCCGAGGTTTCCGTTTCCTTCGACCAAGTTACAAAATCAGCCTCTCATGGCCATCAACGAATTACAGAGGAAAATTTCAGAGAAGACCAGAGAGAGGCGTGTGTCCCCCAAAAACTAATCTGATCTCTCTTTTAAAATCTAATTTAAGAATTCCAATCCCACTCAATCTCCTAAAAGAAATATTCTCCTATCCTAAAATAACATTAATCCTAATTTAATTCTAATTGGAAATAAAATAAAATAGAGTCCTAATACAATAGGAAGGTGGTGTTTCCAGCTGTAATTTTCGTGCAGCATGTATGTCTTTAAAACGTGCAATAATAGACTGACTTGCATAACAAGTCAGAACGCTCCAGGACGTCGGTAATGCAGGTGCGTCAACTTCAAGCTCGATTACAACCTTGATTCAGCCAGTATCTCTAAAACCTCAAAACATGAAAGTTGTAGATCTCTTTCTTAGTGTTGCACAGCATTTTGAATCATCTCAATCGGAGCTCGGATAAGAAAATTATGCCCAGAATACGAAGCAGTGGCGAAACTGTCCGAATTCCCCTAATTAATTCCGTTTTTCAATTAACACCTCCATTTGCTTCCTAAACCAAAATAAAGTAATAATGAGTACAATTAGGAAACAAATACATATAAAAGACTAAACATTAAGGGGGTTAAATATGACATTTTGCATTCCCATCAAATTCCCCCACACTTAGCTTTTGAACGTCCTCGGGCAAACTAATTCAAACAAACCCTACACTCAAGTCATATCAGGAACACCATCATCTCAAGTCATCTCAAGAACATCAGCATGATGCATAAGCAACAATATTTAATCCATGTATATTCATACCTAACTTAGGAAGCAGCAAAATAAAATAAAACAGAGTTAATGACATTCATCTCTCTTCATCATTTTCCACAATTACTCTCAATTAGTCAATGCAAACAAGGAAACTAATCACAACCAATTCGTGTACAACTCACCTCTCAATTTTTCTTTTACTGTTTCTCTTTACTACTACAAACTGGGTAGCAAACTAAGGATACAATTTTTTTCTCTCTCTTTTTTTTTTTTTTTTTTTTTTTTTGTTTTGAAAATGAATGAGTGCATTTTATGCTCAATCTCATTTCATGGTTGTGTTTATGAGTGAGTGCGTTTTACGCTCCATCTCGACTCACCACATACCTTTCTTTTCTTTTTCCTATTTGCTTAAACCCAAATTTAGGACTAGCTTAAGAGAAACAATTTTTTTCTTTTTCTTTTAAGGGTTGTTATACACTCCTCAATCATGCTTCGTCACCAAGTCTACACAACTTCTCAAGACATATTATTTCAAACTACAAAGATTCAAATATGATTGACTCTATTTTATGAAAGATTGCTAACATCCTAAGTTAAGGAATATGCTCAATAACAAAGTCAAGTTACTATTTCATGCATCATTAGACGTTCAAAGACATGACTTAAAGCATAAACCTTCCTAAAAACAAATGCGGATTTCGTTTAAGGTGTACGTGGCGTTGTTATACCCGAGGTTGCCAAGTACTGCTAGGCAGTTTTTAAGGCGGGTTCTGGTTTCCAGCCGATATACCCTTAAACTAGGCAGATTTTTTTTTTTTTTTTTTTTTTTTTTTTTTTTACACTAAAAATAGAACCTAAACAAAACCTAAATCCCCTCCCCCACACTTAAAACTGACATTGTCCCCAATGTTAGATGAAATGCAAAGAAAAGGCAACAATAACCAAAATTTAAAATGCTAGAAAAGAAAACAAACTCCCCTTGGGTTGCCTCCCAAGCAGCGCCTTTGTTTATTGTCGTTGGCTCGACCTAATGGTTTTCTTCTTGCGATGCACTGAGTTTACCGGAGATTTTCACCGGTAACGTTTCTTCGTCTCCAAGGAACATGTACTTGAGGTAACTAGGGAGAGGCTTCAAAGCTGGAACGGGATCCTGTAAAACAGAAGGTAAAGGCCTCTCGTTAGAAATTGGTAATGTAATACAAGGAAAGTTACCTGACTGCTGCTGTAACTTTGGAGAATCATTCCATGCCCGCAACCGTTTCTGCAAATCAGTACTAAAAGCTAACTCCTCATTCTCTTCCTCAAGATGCTTACTAATGGCAACTCCCAATCCATCTTTTCCATTAAGTTCAAAAACTTCCTGTGCTAAAGAATCAACCACATCAATAGAATAAACATGATCATCATCATCATCAGGATATTTCATGGCATCATAAATGTCAAACTTAACAATTTCACCATCAAATTCCATGGTAAGTATGCCACTATGAACATCTATCTTAGTCTTGGATGTTTTTTAAGAGGTCTTCCTAACAAAATAGGAGCAGTTTGATCACAATTTTCCATATCAAGTACATAAAAGTCAGTAGGGAAAATTAAGCCATTAACTTGTACCAAAACATCCTCAACTACACCCTTAGGATAGGCATTAGATCCATCAGCTAATTGAATTACAACACCAGTTTTATTCAAAGGTCCAAGTTTCAAAGAAGCATATATGGAATATGGCATGACATTAATAGAAGCTCCTAAGTCTAACATGGCTTTCTCAAACATAGTGTTACCTATCGTACAAGGGATAGTAAACATACCTGGATCCTTGCACTTCATTTGGAAGTTTTCTCTGAATTACTGCAGAAACATTTTCTCCCACTCTCACCTTTTCACACCCCTTTAGTTTCTGTTTCCTCTTAAGTGTGCACAATTCTTTCAAGAATTTAGCATAGCGAGGTACTTGTTTAATAGCATCAAAAAGTGGAATATTTACCTCGCATCTACGAAAAGTCTCATACATATCTCTGTTTTGCTCATCTCTTTTAGATTCTGCTAAAGCTTGAGGAAAAGGTGGTACCGGTTTATAGTCGGACAGAGGCGGAAACTTACGCTTAGGAACACCATCGTCATTGGGAACGCTTTCGTCTATAACTACATCTTTCTCCTTTTCTTCCTTCGACGATGCAGGGGCTGCCTTCATTGGAATCTCAACCTCTTTACCACTTCTCAAGACGATCGCACTTACATTTTCTCTTGGATTTACCACCGTTTGAGAAGGTAATTTCCCGAACTTTGCGCCTCCGGCCCTGCGTTGCGGTTGCCATCGACCCATTTGATTCTCTAAACTTTGAACACTAGCTCGTCTCTGTTGAAATTGCAAAGTGTTAGTAGCAAGAGACTTAACAATATCTTCTAAAGACATACCGAGAATTAGCGATTTGGTCCAGGTTGTTTTCTAGGGGGGTATGGCTGCTTGTACTGCCGGTAATTTGGGCAGTTTTGAGGGTAGGTCTGACCCATTTGTTGATTTCCATAGCCAAGATTAGGGTGATCCCTCCATCCAGGGTTATATGTGCTTGAATAAGGATCATACTTCCTTTGCGGTTGTCCAGGGGAAACCACCTGCTGCATTCACTTGCTCAACAGCTCCTCTTGAAGAGTTGGGCACATGTCAGTTGGATGCCCTACTACCGAACAAATTCCACAAGCCTTCACTGTTTGCATGTTACCTACAGCCATTTGACGAACAAGAGAAGTTAGACTAGAGATTTGTTGTTCTAGGGAAGAAATATTTACCTCATTATCACGCCTAGATGGAAGGTCAAGCCCTCTTGCCAAATTGTTGAGAATTGGCTGCCATATTTGCAATCAAAGTTCTCGCGGCCTCGGGAGTCTTATCCACCAACGCTCCTCCACTTGCAGCATCAATCATGCTCCTATCAGTATATGTAAGGCCCTCATAGAAATATTGGATAAGTAATGCTCACTAATCGATGATGGGGGCAGCTTGCACACAATTTCTTAAAACGCTCCCGATATTCATGTAAGGACTCTCCGTTGTCTTGCCTTATACCACAAATTTCTTTTCGAATGTTTGCCCGCCCTCGAAGCTGGGAAGTATTTCTCCAAAAATAATCTCTTCATCTCGTTCCATGTGGTTATAGTTCCGGAGGGTAGATAATAGAGCCAATCCTTCAAAGAAAACGGGAAGGCTCTTAATTTGATTTGCTCCTCGGTCACCCCCGTAGGTTTCATACTCGTGCAAACCACATGAAGCTCCTTTAGATGCTTGTGAGGATCTTCACCTGCAAGACCATGAAAAGTGGGCAAGAGATGTATTAGTCCAGATTTCAATTCAAAAGTAGTAGCAAAGATCTAAAACAGGGAAAAGTTATGCATAAAGGTGCTTGATTCAAATCAGGGGCAGCAAGCTCTTTCAAGGTTCGATTTCCAGCCATGACGTCTTCCGCTTCTAAATCAGAATTGCTTTCCTCGAAATCTCTCCGAACTTCCTTTCTTAACTTGCGCAAAGTGGTCTCTATTTCCGGATCGAATATTAAATCACCAAGATGAGAGGACCTGGTCATAAAACAAAAAATCCCATAAAAGAAAAAGGAAAAATAATGAAAACCGACTAAAAAAAATAAAAAATAAAAAAATAAAAATTGACCAGAAACACAAAAACAGCCAAAAACCCTATCAAACAACGTTTTTTGGCCTCGAGAGGGTGGGGCTAGTGAATCCTTAATGGATTAACTAGTCTTGTGCGGAATTTCGTTTTCTTCGAAACAGGTACTCGCACCACTCCTAATTCCACCGAAATTCCTGCCGTGAACAGTTCTGCCAAAAAATATTTTTTTTCTGGAAAAAAAATAAAATAACAAAAACAAGATAAAAATCACAACAAACACACAAAAAACAAAAAAAAATCAACTAGAATCACTCCCCGACAGCAGGCGCCAAAATACAGCGTCTTTGTCGTAGGCACCCAATTAAAACCTAAAAATACACGTAGTAGTGTAAGTCAGGGTCGATCCCACGAAGAGTGTCTAGCTGAAGTTGCTGTTATGTGAACAAGGCTGGGGTTTTTTTTTTTTTGTAAAAACAGAAAACGTTTCCAGGAAAAGAAAAACAACTCAAATCGAAATCAATTAAATCAACGAACTTGGTCTCGTCAACATCCACCATCTTAATCTTACAATCGATTCAATTGACGTGAAGATAATCAATTCACACATTGAATATTCACCGTTGGAACTAATTTCCTATCTCTCCTTAATTGTAATTAATCGAAACAAAGCGATCCTAATTAATCTTACCCCCTAAACAACCCTAGACAAGCGCTCAAGATTTAATCTAGTGGCAGGCCTTAAGAATTAGAGAGATCGAGAAGCTAAACAACACAAACACAAGCGGTTGTATTTAATTTAGTTGAATGTTCTTCGTAAGGTTACTAATTCTGACGTGACAAATTACTTACCCTAGTTGCTTCACAAGTTGGAGGGATCAAACAATTACGGATTTGATATCAAACTTAGCAAGAGATTTCAACAAATAATACACTAGTAGGCCTCCTAGTAATTAAATGCATCAATCATAAAAATATGCACAGAATAACATTCAATACTCAAACATGAATTTAACACTAAAAACAGAAAGATCTCACAGTTTATTTGATTCCGAGGTTTCCGTTTCCTTCGACCAAGTTACAAAATCAGCCTCTCATGGCCATCAACGAATTACAGAGGAAAAGTTCAGAAGACCAGAGAGAGGCGTGTGTCCCCCAAAAACTAATCTGATCTCTCTTTTAAAATCTAATTTAAGAATTCCAATCCCACTCAATCTCCTAAAAGAAATATTCTCCTATCCTAAAATAACATTAATCCTAATTTAATTCTAATTGGAAATAAAATAAAATAGAGTCCTAATACAATAGGAAGGTGGTGTTTCCAGCTGTAATTTTCGTGCAGCATGTATGTCTTTAAAACGTGCAATAATAGACTGACTTGCATAACAAGTCAGAACGCTCCAGGACGTCGGTAATGCAGGTGCGTCAACTTCAAGCTCGATTACAACCTTGATTCAGCCAGTATCTCTAAAACCTCAAAACATGAAAGTTGTAGATCTCTTTCTTAGTGTTGCACAGCATTTTGAATCATCTCAATCGGAGCTCGGATAAGAAAATTATGCCCAGAATACGAAGCAGTGGCGAAACTGTCCGAATTCCCCTAATTAATTCCGTTTTTCAATTAACACCTCCATTTGCTTCCTAAACCAAAATAAAGTAATAATGAGTACAATTAGGAAACAAATACATATAAAAGACTAAACATTAAGGGGGTTAAATATGACATTTTGCATTCCCATCATTGTGTCATGTACACATCCTCCTCAAGGTTTCCATTCAGGAAAACAGTTTTGACATCCATTTGCCAAATCTCATAGTCATGATATGCAACGATTGCAAGCATCATCTGGATGGATTTAATCATGGCAACAGCGAAAAGGTTTCTTCATAGTCAATGCCATGAATTTATTTGAAACCTTTGGCAACCAGCCATGCTTTATAAGTATGCACGTTGCCATCCAGGTCAGGCTTCTTCTTGAAGACCCATTTACACCCTATGGGTTTTACCCCTTCAAGTGGTTCCACCAGAGACCACACTTCGTTCTGGTACATGGAGTCCATCTCAGATTTCATGGCTTCAAGCTATTTAACGAATCTGGATCCGATATAAGCGTCTTCGTAGGTTCTGGGTTCATCGTCTTGGTAGACCAGTACGTCACCATGTTGAGTCATGAAATAACCTTATCTCTCGGGCTCATGGCGTACTTTCCTATATCTACATAGCTCTTGTGCTACTTGAGGTGGTTCACTTTGATCCACAAGTTGTGGAGTAACCTCCTCATGATGCTCAACCACTTCCTGTGGCACATCATCCCGTCCTTCGTCTAATATATCTTGTGGTTCTAGAACTTCATCAAGTTCTACTTTTCTCCCACTAGTACTTCTTAGAAAATATTCCTTTTCTAGGAAGACACCAGTTTTGAGCAACAAAAAATTTTGTGCTCTTGGGTGGTAGAAATAGTATCCTTTGGTCTCCTTTGGATACCCCACAAATATACATTTACAGGATTTTGGGCCCAGCTTGTTCGAAGTCAATTTCTTAACATAAGCTTCGCAACCCCAAATCCTTAGATAAGACAAGTTGGGCTTTCGCCTACTCCATAGCTCATATGGAGTCTTATCTACAGATTTTGACGATACACAGTTCAAAACGTGAATTGCAGGCTCTAGGGCATAACCACAAAATGATGCAGGTAAATCACTAAAACTCATCATGGACCTAACCATGTCAAGTAAGGTCCTATTCCTCCTTTCTGACACTCCATTGTGTTGGAGTGTATAAGGAGGGGTGAGTTGTGATACTATCCCACATTTCTTCAGGTACTCTGAAAACCCTGAGCTTAAGTATTCATCTCCATGATCCGACCGAAGAGCTTTAATACTTTTGCCTAACATATTTTGTACTTCATTCTTAAATTCCTTGAATTTATCAAAGGCTTCAGATTTATGTCTCATAAGGTAGACATAACCATATCTACTGAAATCATCAGTAAATGTGATGAAGTATGAATATCCACCTCGGCTTCAACGTTAGTGGACCACATACATCACTATGGATGATGCCTAATATTTCAAAAGAGTCTCTTTCACCTTGTCTTGTGAAAGGAGACTTGGTCATCTTGCCTAACAGGCATGACTCGCATACCTCAAATGACTGAAAGTCAAAAGGGTCCAAAACTCCATCCCTTTGAAGTTTTGCAATGCGGGTCTTATTAACATGACATAATCTACAGTGCCAAAGATATGTCTGGTTTTGATCGCTATGTTTAGCTCTCTTGGTTTCAACATTGAGAATATCTTTATTATTTAAATCAAGAACATATAATCCATTATATAACCTTGCAATTCCAAATAGAATACCATTCAAACTAAAGGACAACAATCCATTAGATATCTCAAAATGATATCCCATATTATCCAAAGCGGATACTGAAATAATATTTCTAGAAATAGAAGGTACGTGATATCAGTTATGTAGTTCCAATAACAAGCCCGTAGGCAAAGATAAACAATAAGTTCTTACAGCTAATGCAACCACATGTGCTCCATTTCCAACTCGTAGGTCCACCTCTCCCTTGGCGAGCACTCTACTCTGCCTTAGTCCCTGCACATCAGTACAAATGTGAGTACCACATCCTATGTCAATGACCCAAGATGTTGAGGGAGAGAAATTAATCTCAATCATAAAGATACCTGAAGTCGTAGCC
Source organism: Pistacia integerrima (assembly GCA_026225825.1). Lineage (NCBI taxonomy): Eukaryota > Viridiplantae > Streptophyta > Magnoliopsida > Sapindales > Anacardiaceae > Pistacia > Pistacia integerrima. The sequence goes on from CM047750.1 coordinate 23,106,700, forward strand.
TCTGACTTCTTCTTGCTTGCGAGGAAAGCCTTGCAGTGTTTCCTCTAGTGGCCATGCTTGCCACAAAAGCAGACTACCTTGCCCTTCCCTATGCCACTCTCAGGCCCAAAAGCAACTTGTCTTTTGGGCTTGGGCTTGAGTTTGGCCTTGGCCTTACCCTTGCTGTAACCCTTTGGTTTATCGGCAGCAACCAGTAAAACAGGCTTGGACTTTTTCAAGTCTTGCTCTGCGATCCCTAAGCATGTTCGAAGTTACGAGGGGTTTTTCTCCATCGTGTTCATATTGAAATTCATTATGAACGGAGCATAAGAGTCAGGCAAAGATTGCAGAATTAAATCCATTTGTAATTCTGCATCTAAGCCGTATCCCAAAGTCTCAAGCCTCTCTATGTGCTCGATCATCTTGAGCACATGAGGACCAACTTGGCCTCCCTCGGTGATCGACTCCCAAACAGTGCTTTCGACACCTTGTACCTCTCATGTCGAGCATTTGTTTCGTAAAGCTCCTTGAGGTGTAGAATGATGGAAGAAGCATCCATATTCTCATGCTGCTTTTGCAGCATAGGTGTCATCAATGATAACATCAAGCATTGAACGTTATCAGCATCATCAAGGAACTTTTGATAAGTATCCTTAACTTCCTGAGTGGCATCAAGATCAGGCTCAGCCATGTATGGCTTTTCAAGGATATACAATTTCTTTTCTGACTTGAGTATAATCTGAAGATTACGATACCAGCCTGAGAAATTGGATCCATCCAACCTGTTTTCTTTCTCGATTATCGATCGCAGGTTCATAATACTCATTTTGGTGAATCTACAATTGCAGAAAAGATAAAGTTATTATAAAGTTCATTATTGTTTAATATGGTCTTTTATTAAACGATGCTCCCACTATTTTACTCAAGCCAATAGCCCTCACTATTAACTCGGGAAAGCCCGTTGACTTTCCTAGTGGACCGAGATCCCATCATGCCCATTTCAAACCTTCGCTTTGGCGAACAAGCCAAAATGGGTTGATTAGGTAGGCCAACAAACTTAATCCACACCAGTTGATAGCTCCCACTATCAACCTCAAATGTGAGAAAGCCAACAAGCCAATCACACAATCCAATGGCTCCAACCATTGTCCTCAAGTGTGATTCTCAGTATCAATAGAGTGGACACTACATGTCACCACATACACATAATATGTGTACTGCTCCACTATGCCTATGACGCGTTTATCAACCTTCACTTTGGTGAACAAGCAAAACCGCCATTTTAAGTCGACCCATCACCATTAAGGAAAACTCCAATGTATTTTAACCTCCCACTGGTAGAAGTGTACCCTTCGCTTTGGCGAACAAGGTTTCGACGAACAGTGATTAAAACCATGGTGATTGAAGGCTTACGTGACTTAATATAATTCAGTTGAGGGCTTTGTTATTTAATGTCTCACCAGATTATTATCTTTGTTAGAATGACATTGTTTGGCATGTTATTGAACATTCAACCTTATCATGCATTCTAAACAAAATATTAAAACGTGTCGGTACATGGCCCAACTAAAACCGATTTCCTGGAGCCTAGAGGAATCGATGGGTCACCTAGGGGTCCTGTAATAAACATCTTGAGTCTTCAAGTATGGTTGCCTGGTCCTTTGCTCCGTCTTCAAGTACATTACAAAAAATATCGTTCTAAATTTATAATAAATAATTATACAAATTCTTTACATCAATAAATTTAGAAACCTCGATTTACATTCGAGGGGAATTAGATGAGAAGAGAATGTACATCGAGAAAAAGGAAAAAGACAAGACACGTAGGCCTTATTTAATAAATTATACAACCATACATACCCAAAAATATTTTAAAACATTCACCCGTAGGTCTAAGGCTCATGTACCGGGCACCATACAATATAAAAACAAGTACAAAGCATACATTTCAAAAACAATCAATTTTTGAAATTAGTGGGTTAATTACAATTTACCCCCTGACAATTTGCAAATCTACGTTTGGTCTACAAGTTTTGAAACTTTGTATTTTAGCCCCTACACACTCGGAAGTGCGCTCGCTGCGGCGATGAGTTAGATCGCCGCGACGTGCATTAGTAACTTGACGTTCACGCTTAACGTACGTTCGAAGGACGATTTGGTACGGTGCACGTCCGAAGGACGATCGCTGCGACGATGGGTTATATCGTCGAGGCGTGTGCTAGTTTCGTCACTAGCGCTTGTCCAGAGGACGATCGTCACGACGATGGTTTATATCGCCACGGCAAGCGCTGGTTTCGTCACTAGCGTGAGTGTGAACAACGCTCGCTACGGCAATGGGTTATATCGCCACGACGAGCGTACACAGATCTGTAGCTCCGGATCTGTTCATACAGCAACCAAAAACACTCTAAACGAATTTTGCAATCAACCAAACACATTAATCTCAACAAAAATCCATCAACCATTATTCCAAATATGCAGATCATCAACAAAAAAAAAAATTAATCATTTAATAATTTCTTAAAACAGTTTTAAGACAGATTCTATATGGCAACATATCATCAATCAAACGCATGTTATCAACCATCCATTTAAAAATTGTAAAATTCAGTGCCCTAGGCTCTGATACCATTGTTAGTAAACGGTCCCGTATACGTAGCGGAAACAAAAATAATATAACTCAGGGATCGTTTACATGAGCCAAGATCAAGGGTATAATTTTACAATTTTATCATAATGAGAATCGCAGAAATATTAAACATGAGTTAAGAGAAACAAACGCACGTTGGAGGCTCCTCCAAATTTGTCGACGAATGTTTTGCTACCAATCCAAGTGTAGGATCGAACCTGCGTAGTCCACACGAAGACAATCTCAAAAGAACTAAGGAGGGATTTGCTAGATCCTCCTTAGCCTTAAGAATCAAGAAGACAAATCAAATGAATTGATTTTTAGGCCAAAAAGTTTCGCCGTGGGAGTCTATTCAAAAGGGGCTGCTGTGTGTGTTTTAATTTCTAAAAGAAATCAATTAATTGATTGAATAATCACACACTTTTCTTTTTATAGTAAAATAATCAAGTTGCCCTAATCCTATACGGAATAGGCTTGGGCTCCAACCCAAACGCCCCATGTTGCCAAACACTCCCAATTTAATATTTTTATTTTTCCATCATTATCTCAATTAAAATCAATTAATATATATTTAAATATATGTTAACATTTAACAATAATGATAATATATTTAAATATGTGCGAACACACATTTAAACGTAATTTCACTTATTTAATTTTTCTAACAAATTAAATAAAGACTACGACCTCAGCAAATTTAATTACACTGTGAAATTACCAAAATAACCTTTTGCCTTAAAAGACGAAAACGCCCTTCTTTCTTCTTGGATCTTAAATTATCTTCTATGTGTGTGACCCATAGGCTCCTCATCATACCAGCAGTGTATAGTATCGTGATTAACACCAATTAATCGTCTCACTAATACACATACCAAGATTGGCCCCTAGTAAGACATCATGGCCACCCGATAGATTCAGATTCAACAAAGTAGCTACCTGTCAACGATATAGTTACCGTACAATTCGATCATTTCATCATACGTTATCTCGACGAGACGAAGGCATAGAAATAGTGTCAACCTTCAGTTACTCTCGATATTATTTACTTAGTTTCTGGACCAATGACCCATATTATAAACTGGATAGAGCGACAACTCAATCCCACTGTGGCAACAGTTTTAGTGTCATTGCCATATACTGAATTGCGCCGTGAGATAACTTTTTCCGTACCGGGAGTGATGAATCCTCTGTCAATCCACCATAGTCTTGATACACTCCTCGATGCAGCCAATCACCATCGTATTGACAGCTCTGAAAAGAACTGCGTTAGGCTAGTGTCAAACTACACAAATCGGTGCACAAGGCGCTCCGGTGATCTCAAGTCTAAGGATCACATGCACCACCATTCGTTAGAGGATTTGTTCCATAGACACTGGGGTTAACATCCATATGAAATCCTCTGGTGGGTCAGTCTAGTGAACTTGCTACGGTGTAATCGCCTACAGCAAGCACCCATGTGTTGCACCAGGTTGTCACCAAACAACCTTGACAAGTGAGACTCCACCGCCTTTCGGACAGGTCGTTCAACACTATGATAGCCTTACCATATTATCGTGCCCTTACTTCAGAATAATACCGGGGCTACAGACGTTTCTAGAATGGCCACCATATGTGCTCATAGGGTTCTCACTATCAAGATTTGAAACACTTGATACCCTCGTCACGGTTCTACCATTCTAAGGACATATATCAATACATATTGCAATAATAATGATTTACGCGATATAGAATAAAATGCCTTTTATTGATTAATGAACATTATTACAAAGAGTCAATTCTACAATAATTGATTGCCTCTAGGGCATCTACTCTAACACTAAGGACATGTTCTTAGCTTATGGAGGGGAAGATGAGCTCACTGTAAGAGGATACAGTGATGTTAGTTTCCAAATAGACAATGATGATTATCGATCGCAGTCAGGCTTTGTATATTGTCTCAATGGAGATGTAGTGAGTTGGAAGAGCTTGAAGCAAAGTATTGTAGTGGATTTTATGCTATGTATATCGCATTATCTAATGCAATGTGGAGGTTGTTTGGATCAAAAAGTTCATTACTGAACTTGATATGGTTCCAAGCATTATTGATCCAGTAAAGATCTACTGCGACAATAATGGAGCCATTGCTATGGCTAAGAAACCATGATCTCACTTATGATCCAAACACATACTTAGTTGATTCAATTTAATCTAGGAAATCGATCAGAAAAGGGATGTACAAATTTATAGAATACCTACTAACCCCATTGTTAAAGTTTTTGTTGCAGTAGAAGCATGATAGGCACTTAGCATCATTTGGTATTAAATACATGAATGATTGGCTATAGTGCAAGTGGGAGATTGTTAGAGTAGATGCCCTAAAGTCAATCAATTATTGTAGTATTGACTCTTTGTAATCATGTTTTATTATCAATAAAGATATCTATCTATATCATGTGATCTGATTATATTCGTATAAGAAAATGGTATATGTCATGAGGGTATCGAGTGTTTAAAATCTCGATAGTGAGAACCATATGAGCACATATGGTGGCCATTTTAGAAATGTCTATAGCCCCAATATTATCCTGACCTATGACATACATAATACGGTAAGGCTATTATAGTGTTGGACGACCCTCTTGAAGGCAGTGACAAATCTCACTTATCAAGGTTATTTGGTGATAACCTGGTGCAACATATGGGTGCTTGTTGTAGGCAAGTTCACTAGACTGGCCCATAGAAAGATTCCACATAGATGGTTACCCCAGTGTCTATAGAACAAATTCTCCAATGAATGATGGTGCATATGATCCTTAGACTTGAGATCATCGGAGTGCCTTGTACACCGATTGGTGTAGTTTGACACTAGCCCAACGTAGTCTTCTCAGGACTATTAGAACGTAGTGGTTGGCTGCATTGAAAAGTGTATCGAGACTATGGTGGAACGACAAAAGATTTAATACTCCTAGGTATGGGAGAAATTATCTCACTAGGTAATTTGGTAAATGGCAATGACATTAAATCTATGTTCACAGTGGGATTGAGTTGTAGCTCAATCCAATCTATTCCGTTCGTTGGTCCAATAACCGAATACCGAGATATCAAGGATATCTAAGGTTGACACTACTTCTATGCCTCGGCCTTGATGAGATAATAGATAATGACAAGATTGAATTGCATGGTAACCATATCGTTGATAGGGAGTGGTTTTACTGAATTCGAATCTATCGGGTGACCATGACGCATGGCTAGAGGCCAAACTTGGTTTGTGTCAAGTGGACGATTGATTGATTATCAATCGCAATACTATTCACTATTGATATGATGAAGAGCCTCTCGGTCGCACACATAGAAGATAAATTAAGAACATAAATCGTGAGAGGCGTATTTTTTGTCATTTATGATAAAAGGGCATTTTGGTAATCTCACAGTGCAATTAAATTTGCTGAGGTTGTTGCCTAAATTTAATTTCATATGGAAATTAAATTAGTGAGATTATGCATATTTAATAATATGAAATTTAAATTTGGTTTTTAAATTTGATTTGAATTTAAATATAATGGATATTATCTACTATTAATATTTATTATTAATATTGATAATATGAAATTCAAATTTTGGTTTTTAAATTTGAATTAGAAATGCCATGTTTGGTTGCAAGGGGAATCTATTCCAAATTGGAATAAATTGTTTGCTATTCCAATTGGATTAGATGGCTATTCCAAGTCGGAATAGAATTTTAGTATGCACTATTTAAGTGCAACTAAAAATTAAATCATTAATTTGATTTTAGAGTTGCAAGCCCTAGCCACCATTCTTTCTCTCTAAAATGCCAGCCCTAGTGAGGAAAAAGAATTTTTCTTTACAAGAAAAATTCTGCTGTAACTTGTTCTTGTAGGTGAGTGATATTCCTAGCCTAAAAGTCTCTCATCGATGGTAGTCTTGTCTTCGTGTGGATGCTTGGGTTGCACTTCTATTTTGAAGTGGTTTGTGAATCCAACATCCAAACGAAGGAGCCTCCAACGTTGGTATGAAACTCCTTTTCTTTTTATTTGATTTTATGCAAAATAAAGTAATCGGTGTAAGGATCATGGGTTAAAGGTTAGCGGATCTTCAAATAATTTGTAAAATTCCACCGCGTAATATATCCGTTAACTTACATGAAAGGCTTGCCTTATATCTCCTTGATCACAACTACAAGAGAGGTAGTGCTGATAAAACACTTTTCACTAAGCATTTTGATGGTGAGTTTTTGTGTGCACATATTTATGTTGATGACATCATTTTTGATCCACATCTAAAACTCACTTGAATGATCTTGTTTTCTTAATGAAAAATGAATTTGAAATGAGCATAGTAGGTGAATTGAACATGTTTTTAGGGCTTCAAATTAAGCAATTTGATAGTGGTAGGTTTGTGTCACAATCCACATATATCAAAAATATGCTTAAGAGGTTTAATCTTGAAAATTCTTAACATGCCCAAACACCTATGAGTTTTACCCTTAAGTTATCTAAGGATGAAAATGGAAAGAAGGATGATAACAAACTGTTTAGAAGCATAATGGGGAGCCTTTTGTACATAACTGCAAGTAGACTTGAGTTGTGTTTCACTGTAGGTGTTACACTCTAGGACTAAGTACATTGACATTAGGCACCATTTTATTAGAGACTTAGTTGAAAATAGAGTCATCACACTTGCACATGTAAACACAAACTCTCAACTAGCAAATTGTTTACAAAGGCTTTAGACTTTTAAACTTTTGTAAATTTGAGAAAGTCAATTGGACTGATTCATCTTGAGTAGAGTTACTATTTTTCTTGAATAATGTCATGAAAAATTTTGTTTTTTGTTTTTAGAGTTGCAAGTGTATATTGTGTTGTGACATAAAAAATGCTTCTCTCTTATGAAATGCATGTTATGAGTGATGTGTCCACTCAATTTTTCATCTCTTGAATTATAATGACTTTCTTTCATCATAGAGTGCTTATTGCATAATTCTTGTTACCTTGTGAAAGAGCTACCTTGTTTGTAGTGTGAAAGTCATATTTGAGTAATTTTCTAGGATGTAGAGACCCCTATGTCCTTGGAAAATCTACCAATTAGAGGACTACCTCTTTGTAAGTGTGAAAGCTACACTTTGTTACTTCTTGAGAGATATGCCCATTTAATCTCCATTGCTATGAAAAAGAAACCAAAAGTTGAGATTATGTTCAAAAGAAAAGAATAAATAAAAAGAAAAAGGGGCATGAGGGAAGAGGGAGTTGTTCATATTTCAATATTAACCAATAAGTCATGGAGGCTGAGTATATTACATTGTCGGATGCGGCCAAGGAGGTAGTCTGGATTAAGAAGTTCATTACTGAACTTGGTGTGGTTCCCACAATTGTTGATCCTATAGACATCTATTGTGACAACAATGGAGCAATTGCTCAAGCCAAGGAACCACGATCTCATCAGAAATCCAGAGACACACTCAGACGATTCCATCTCATCAGAGAGATTGTTGAGAGGAAAGACGTGTAGATTAGTAAAGTGCATACTGATGACAATCTCGCAAATCCACTAACAAAGCCTCTGTCGCAGCAGAAGCATGACAGGCACTTGAGATCATTTGTTATTAAATACATGAATGATTGGCTATAGTGCAAGTGGGAGATTGTTAGAGTAGATGCCCGAGAGCCAATCAATTATTGTATAATTGACTCTTTGTAATAATGTTCATTAATCAATAAAAGGCATTTTATTCTATATCGCGTAAATCATTATTATTGCAATATGTATTGATATATGTCCTTAGAATGGTAGAACCGTGACGATGGTATCAAGTGTTTCAAATCTTGATAGTGAGAACCCTATGAGCACATATGGTGGCCATTCTAGAAACGTCTGTAGCCATAGTATTATTCTGAAGTAAGGGCACAGATAATATGGTAAGGCTATCATAGTGTTGAACGACTCTGTCGAAAGGCAGTGACTGATCTCACTTGTCAAGGTTGTTTGGTGACAACCTGGTGCAACACATGGGTGCTTGCTGTAGACGATTACACTGCAGTAAGTTCACTGGACTAACCCACCAGAGGATTCTATATGGATGGTAACCCCAGTGTCTATGGAACAAATCCTCTAATGAATGGTGGTGCATGTGATCCTTAGACTTGAGATCACCAGAGAGCCTTGTGCACCGATTGGTGCAATTTGACACTAGCCTAACGCAGCTTCTTTTTAAGCATCACTAATACGGTGATTCGGTCGTCATCGAGGAGTGTATCAAGACTATGGTGGATTGACAGAGGATTCATCACTTTCGGGTACGGGAAAAGTTATCTCACGGCGCAATTTAGTATATGACAATGACGTTAAAACTGTGGCCACAGTGGGATTGAGTTGTTGCTCTATCTAGTTTATAATACGGGTCATTGGTCCAAAAACTGAATACATAATATCGAGAGTAACCAAAGGTTGACACTATTTCTATGCCTTCGTCTCATCGAGATAACATATGATGAAATGATCGAATTGCACTGTAACCATATCGTTGACAGGTAGCTACTTTGCTGAATCCGAATCTATCGGGTGGCCATGATGCCTTGCTAGGGGCCAATCTTGGTTTGTGTATTAGTGAGACGATTAATTGGTGTTAATCGCAATACTATACACTGCCGGTATGATGAGGAGCCTATGGGTCACACACATAGAAGATAATTTAAGACTCAGGAAGAAAAAAGGGCATTTTTCGTCTTTTAAGGCGAAAGGGTATTTTGGTAATTTCACAGTGCAATTAAATTTGTTGAGGTCATAGCCTTTATTTAATTTGTTAGAAAAATTAAATAAGTGAAATTACATTTAAATGTGTGTTTGCACATATTTAAATATATATTATCATTATTGTTAAATGTTAATATATATATATATATATATATATATATATATATATATATATATATATATATATATATATATATATATATTAATTGATTTTAATTGAGATAATGATGGAAAAATAAAATATTAAATTGGGAGTGTTTGGCAGCATGGGGCGTTTGGGTTGGAGCCCAAGCCTATTCCGTATGGGATTAGGGCAAATTGATTAACTATAAAAAGAAAAGTGTGTGTGTTAATCAATTAATTAATTGATTTCTCTTGAAATTAAAAACACACACGATAGCCCCATCTCCTCCCACGCCAGTTTTGGGTTTTAGCCTAAATCAAATTCCTTTTGATTTGCTTTCTTCTTAATCTTGAAGCCAAAGAGGATATAGCAAATCCCTCTTTGGTTCTTTTTGAGATTGTCTTCGTGTGGACTATGCAGGTTCGATCCTACACTTGGATCGTAGCAAAATATTCGTCGACAAATTTGGAGGAGCCTCCAACGTGTGTTTGTTTTCTTTAAACTCAGATTTATTTTTCTGCAGATTTTATTTAATATAAATTGTAAAATTATACCCTTGATCTTGGCTCATGTAAACGATCCCTGAATTATTTGTTTTGTTTCCGCTGCATATATAGGACCGTTTACTTACACTTTTAGCTCTAGTTCCCTAGCTTTGAGTCCTGCAACTATCAGGTCTAGACTAGGCACAGTTCCTGAATATTGTAAGGCATTCTTAACTACTTGATATTCCTTAGTCAAAGAATTTAGTAGGATCATTGCTAGACTAGTGTCCCCTAACTCTTGGTCAGTTCCGTTAAGGATTAGAGTCATCTTTAAAAATTCATCTAGATTGTTCTTTATCGATTTAGCACTATCCATTTTGTAAGAAAACAGGGCACCGTTTAAAAATGCAAGATTGGGTGCAGACTATAAAGAGTATAAGGTTTCGAGTTTACCCCATATGGCTAGAGGAGTTTCTAGCCCATCTACCTTCCGCAAGACATTGTTTGACAGGTTTATCACTATGAGGTTGTATGCTTCCTCGTTGATGTCTTCCTTCTTCTTTAATTTCTCCTTTGGCCACTTGGATGCATCCTTCTCCAGAGCAATCCCCACTTTGTTGTGGGAAAGTAGAGCCTTCATCTTTTTCTTCCAACTGCTAAAGTCAATCTTCCGGTCGTATTGAGTGATTTCAAGTCGTGTATTTGACATATTGTAGGTGTTTGTGTTTAGATTCAAGAAGCCCCAAATTAAGACCCTAAACAAGGGCAGTTATCAAATTCCCCAAAAAATTGATGAGTGAAGAACCCTAATTCTTCCAAGAACCTTTCAAATTGACGATTTAACACTTGAATCTATACTCCTAGGACTCTAGATTACTAAGGAATGACTTAATTTGAAAAACCGCCAAATTTCGACAAACCCTAGAAATTTCCAAGAACCCTAGATTGTTCCAAGATTCACCAACTAGAACAATCCTCACGCCTATTGGCTTTGATACCACTATAAGAACTAAAAGATGGAACTCACACAGAACACAAACCACAAAGACACCTAAGAACCAACACACAACACAGATTTTTACCGTGGTTCACTTATGCAAATTGGATAAGCTACGTCCACGTTGAGCTTTGGAAATGGGAAAGCTCGCTGCACTACTTATTAGAAAAGATCCAACCAAGAACAATTACAAGCCTATCAACATCTCTCTGTTACAAGAAACCTTCACTGTAACTACTCCTAGAGACACTCACCTGGAATCCCTAAGAACAAGAGCAAATCAGCCCTCCTGATTGATTACCAAATCATCCAATCAACCCAAGTTACAAGAGTTTCTTTAACCAAACTAAACAGCTCAAAACAGAGAAAAATGCGAAAGAGTAAAACTTTAAGCAGAAGAAAAACAGCAGCAAAAACTATCATTGACTGTGCATCCCTCTCCTTTTATATTGTTGACTCAGTGAAGATTCTCAGCCATCAGATCAGGTTTGGATCAACGGCTAGGATTCATTTCAGCCAAATACCAAATGGTGCGTTTCATTAAACTCCACAGTAGCATAATTTCAGTCTTCACTTCAACAACCATCAAGTCCACATTTTCTTCGATTGCTCCTATCATGGTTGTCATATCATCCTCTCATGCTACTCTCCAAATCTAACACTTGGCAGTCTAGGATTCTTGATTTTTTGTAAGGTATTGAAAAGAAGATTGATGATCTTCACACCACCTTGAACGCTGGAGTGGATTCCTTAGAATAATTGGTGAAGAGTACAAGGGTTGCTGTTCTAGGTGATGGTCATGATGACGCTACAAATGATGGCCTTGCTGGTGATCAAAATGCTGATAAGGCTAATAAAGAACAAGAGCAACTGTTGACTGATCCTACTGGTGTCTCTAATATTATTGCTGATGAAGGAGTTGCTGCACATATGGCTGATCCTGAAGTTGATCAACATGACATTGAGGAAGAATCTCCCGTTGATGTTCCTCCTGCTGACACTCACATTGAAGACATTCCTTTAGCATACATTCATGCTCAAGATGTTCCTTCTGGTGAGACAACTCCAATTATGCCGGTTACAACTATTGATCTTGAGGCCACTGCATCAGATCAGCCGCAAGCATCTGCTTCCTCAAGAAACAGTAGAAAATCAACTGCGGTGAAGAAGCTTCCCACAAGGAGATCAAACAGATGCAAGGGTTAAAGGCAAACGTTATGAACAACGAGGGGGAGTGAATTGCTGAGTTTTTGTTGCTGTTACTGTTTTTGCTTGATGATGTTGTTGTTGATGTGATCACTTTTAAGACGAGAACTTTTTTAAAATTTTTTTATTTCTCTTTCTGTTTATTTTGCTAAAGCTGAACTGATTTTCTCTTTTGCTTATTTAGTTGAACTTGAACTATTTAGTTTATGTTTCTTGTGTTTTATTTTTTATGAACTGATTTTTCTTGATAGAGCTCATTCTTGTGTTTGTTGATGCAAAGATTCATGCAGGAAACCTTTTGATTTCTTTTGCACTTTTTGAATCTTGTTTTGGCTCTATTTTTGTGAGCTGAACTAACCCCTATTTTTCTCCAAATTGTTTCTCTCTCATTTGAGATTTGGTGCATTTATTTAGGGAGAGTTTTCTTTGTGAGGGGGAGTTATTCAGTCCTATTATGTATGACTTGTGAAAATTTGTGTGTTGTTAAAAATGATAAGTTTTTGCTCAAGTCATTGTTTTTTGTTTTCCAACTTATCTCATATGCTTTGTTGTTTGTGGTTCTTATGAGATTTTGTTATGTTGGATTGTTTCTCACTTGTTTTCTGTTAATTGATTGAAGTTGTATTGAAACAGGTATGTTGGTGTGCTGTCGTAGGCACCCAGAATTAAAACCCTAAAAATACACGTAGCAGTGTGAGTAGGGATCATTCCCACAAAGAGTGTCTAGCTGAATTTTATGTTACGTGAACAAGGTGAAGGGGGTGCGGGCGGTGGTTTGAGTAAAACAGAAACAATTTCAGGAAACAACAATTCAAAGTAATCAATCAATCAAAATAACAAACCTTGGTCTAAGTCAACATCCACCATCGGAATCTTACAACTGATCATCGATGCAAAATTAAATCAATTCATACTTTGAGTATTCACCGTTGGAACTATTTTTCTATCTCTCCTTAGTTGTAGTTATTTAGGAAACAAGCGATCTAATTAATCTTACTACTAAACAACCATAGACAAGCGCTAAAGGTTTAATCTAGTGGCAGCCTTAAGAACTAGAGAGATCGGTGAAGCCTAACAACACAAACACAAGCCGTTGTATTTAATTTAGTTGAATGTCCTTCTTAAGATTTAATAATTCCTGACGCAGCAAACTCTTAAACCTTAATTACTTCACAAGTTAAAGGGATCAAACAATTACGGATTTGATATCTAACTTAGTAGTAGATTGCAACAAGTAATAAACTAGTAGGCCTCCTAGTAATTAAATGAAACAATCATGAAAATAAGCATAGAAGAACATCCAATACTCAAAGCATAAATTGAACACTAAAAACATATAGATCTCACAGTTTAATTGATTCCTTGGTCTCCGTTTCCTTCGACCAAGTTATGAAAGTTTAGCCGCTCATGGCTATGAAAAACTCAAAAGAAACGAAGAAGAAAGACAGAAAGAGAGGCATGTGTAATCTACCCCCAATCTGATCTCCCTCTCCTCTTAAAAATATCCAATTCAAGTATTTGAATTCTACTAAATCGCCTAAAAATATTCTAATATCCTAAAATAACATTTATCCTAATCTGATTCTAATCAATTGAAAATAAAATAAAGTCCTAAAATAAAATAGGAAAGTGGTGTGTCCAGCTGTAACTTGCGTGCAACAGGTCTTCAAATCTTCCAATAATAAACTGCCTAATTGAATTGCATGACAAGGTGGAATGTTCCAGAACGTCAGCAGTGCAGGTGTGTCAACTTCAAGCCCAATTACAACCTTGATGCAGCAAGTATCTGATAACCCGTGGATTATACAGTTTTCATTAGTCTTTTTATTCATATTTCAAGTACTTTTTGGTGCATTTTGACCTGAATTGATGTTTAATTCTTTACATTTTGTGTTTTAGGTTAAAATGGACAATTTAAGCAAATAAGGACAAAATTGGAAGTTTTTGACTCAAAAGTTAGCGGATCTCAGAAGTTAGGAGAGTTCAGAAGCAGGATAAAGCACGATGAGGCTTGTTCCAAAGGGAGAGCACCGAGAATCGAAGAAGAAAGCAAAGAAGCAAGCAGAGTGGCAGTTCTATAAATTAAGAACCTTTCAAGTAACTTCGCCTCGGCGAAGATTTCTTCTTCGCCGCGGTGAAGTGAGCCAGTCACGAGCAAGATCTGCTTCTCTCTTCGCCGCGGCGATGGTCATTAATTTCAGTTTTGTTAAACGCACAGTTTTACTTTGTGCATGTTTTTGCTCGGTAATTTGGGCGAGGTATAAAAGAAACACTTAGCCATTTTGTCCAGGAGTCTTCGTTTTTAGGTTAAAGAGCTTTTACAATTTCTTTGGATGAGTTTTGAGCAATTTTGAGTTGTAACAAGGTGAAGATTTGATTTCAAACGAAGGGATTCATCTCTTGGGGAGATCTCTTAACTTTTATCTCATTTTCATTATGCTAAACTTTGATATTTTCGTTTTTCGTTTTTGTATTGTTAATTTAGCTATGAACTAACCCATTTTGGGTTAGGGTTTTGATTGTAGTTTGGATTTTTCATGGGTTAAGTGGTTGATTGTTTTATTTTCATATGAGTATGCTTTGGTTGTGTGTTTACTCTGAGTTTTAATGCTTTTATTTGAAGAACATGATGAGATTGAGAAATGAATCATGTTAGGCTTCTTGGGTAATCACCATTGTAGTATTGGATGCTAGAGATAGATGCAAGAATCAATGAAATCAGTGAAGGATTCTCTTGCTTAATGAGTTCGGAGTTGTTAACCTTCAAATTGTTGGGTGCGGAAGGTTAACAAGGAAGAATAGGAAAACATAGCCCGAGAGGGTATGTTTAACACCTTAGTGAGTTCGATTTACAACCATTGCGTATGAATATGAATTTAGTAAAATTATAGGTTCAACCCATAAAGTCCAAATGAAGTCAAAACCCTACCCGTTTTACTTGAATTGATTTTTATCTGTGTTTTCATTTCGCATTCATAGATAAATTTTAGTTTAAATTTTATTGTTCAGTTCTAATTAGAATTAGCTCCCATCAATCCAAAATCAATCGCTTGCTCCAACTTGATAACGTTAGGAAACCTAGTGCTTAGCTAACAATCCTCGTGGGAACGATACTCTACTCATCATTGTATTACTTGTACGATTAGTATACTTGCTACATTTTGCATGTTGTAGGAAACACGCATCAAGTTTTGGGCGCCGTTGCCGCGGAACTGTTTTAAGTTAACATTGAGTTTTTCTTTAGTTAGCTAGATTGGAGTTTTTGTTTTTGTTTTTAATTTTCAGTTGGTTTGTGATCTCACTTTCCTTCAATTCTATTCGTGCAGTTTATGTGAAGAGCGAGACATCAACCAGTTGTTCCTGTTGACCTTGAGCTTGAGAGAACCATTAGACGACGTAACAGAGAGAGAAGAGAAAGAGAGAATTTAGTTGTAGAAGAAGAAGAAATAGTTGTTAAAATGGCTGAACCAGAAAACAGGACACTGAGGGAATTTTCAGTTCCCACAGTGAATAGTAGTGGGTTGAGTATTACTAGACCTACGGTGCAAGCAAACAACTTCGAGATCAAGCCAGCTATCATTCAGATGATCCAGCAGTCGGTTAGATTTAATGGTGATTTGAAGGAAGATCCGAATCAGCATATTGCAAATTTCTTGAAAATTTGTGACACCTTCAAGTTGAACGGAGTGTCGGATGACGCTATTAGGCTGCGATTATTCCCATTCTCATTGGGAGATAAAGCCAAGGGGTGGTTAATGGCATTACCACCGGGAACTATAACAACTTGGAATGATCTAGCACAAAAATTCCTTACCAAGTTCTTTCCTCCAGCTAAATCAGCAAAATTAAGAAATGATATCACATCATTTCTACAAGATGATTCCGAGTAATTGTATGAGGCTTGGGAGAGATACAAGGAGTTAATGAGAAAATGCCCACACCATGGTTTACCAGTTTGGCTTCAAGTCCAAATGTTCTACAATGGATTGATGAGTAATGTACAAACCATGGTGGATGCTGCTTCAGGAGGGGCCTTACAGAATAAGACACCAGAGGAGGCGTATGAGTTGCTTGAGGTTTTGGCAAGCAACAACTCTCAAAGACCAAATGAGAGAGCAATTCCAAGAAAACCTTCGGGTCTACATGAAATTGATGCTTTTACAGCCATCTCAGCCCAACTCACGGCACTTCAAAAACAGTTGGAAACTATGCAGGTAAACTCTGTACAAGTACTTCAATTAACTTGTGATTTTTGTTTAGGAAACCATGCTAGCAACAAGTGTCAAGTGGGGAACACATTTGCTTCATCATTTTCATCAACGGAGCAGGTGAACTACTTGGCAAGAAATCAGAGACAACCAAACAACCCATATTCCAACACATACAACCCGGGGTGGAGAAATCATCCAAATCTGGCTTAGGGAAATCAGAACCAGCAAAATAACCAATGGAACTAGAGACCAGTTCCAAATAACCAACCAGGGGTGACAAATCAACCGGGAGATCAAAGAGTGACAAAGTTGGAGGATATGTTTGGTAAATTCATGCAGGAGACCACAGGTTTCATAAATGAGACGAGGACAAATTTTAGAAATCAAGGGGCATCCATTTGGAATCTTGAGGTACAGATGGGCCAATTGGCCGAGAAGCTAAATGATAGACCACATGGATCTCTACCAAGCAACACGGTGACTAACACACGTGAGCAAGCAAATGCCATAATTTTGAGAAGTGGGACCGTTTTGCAAGAGGTAAAGCAAGCTACCAAAGAGGTTGAGCAAACCAGAAAGGAAGATTCTGAAGAGGAAGTTGATGAAGAGATCATTGTTGAAATGAAACCAAGTGGTTTGGAGGAAGAGAAGAAGAAAAATGAAGAAAGGCAAAAGAAGAAGGAGAAATTGTCATTCCCCGAGATACCACCAGAATTGGCACATCACACCCCACCCGTGCCTTTTCCTCAGAGATTGAAGAAAAAGAATCAGGATAAGCAATTTTCAAAGTTTATTGAAGTTTTTAAAAAATTGCATATTAACATTCCTTTTGCAGATGCATTGCAGCAAATGCCGAGTTATGCGAAGTTCCTGAAGGAAATCCTATCGAACAAAAGGAAGTTAGAAGATGAGGAAACGATGATGCTCACAGAAGAGTGCAGTGCCATCCTCCAGAAAAAGTTACCCCTGAAGCTCAAGGATCCAGGGAGTTTTACTATTTCGTGTATTACAGGGGATATCACTTTTGATCGTGTTTTATGTGATCTAGGAGCTAGTATAAATTTGATGCCCTTTTCTGTTTTCAGGAGATTGGGAATTGGTGAAGTGAAACTAACGACCATGTCGTTGCAACTAGTGGATAGGTCAATAAAGCACCCAAGGGGGATAGTGGAGGATGTTTTGGTGAAAGTGGGGAAGATAATTTTTCCAGCAGATTTTGTGGTGTTGGACATGGAAGAGGATAAGGAAATTCCTCTCATTTTGGGCCGACCATTCTTGGCCACGGGGAGAGCACTGATTGATGTGCAAGAAGGGAAGTTACTGTTGAGGGTACAAGACGAAACAGTAACTTTCAATGTTTTTGAGGCAATGAAGTTTCCGTCTGAATCGGATTCATGTTTTAGTGTCGATGTGGTGGATAAACTAGTTGTGGACGCTATTGAAGAAAACACCCCAGAGTTACCTCTAGAAGCATGTATAGCCAAATCTAAAATTGAAGAGGTAGATGAGTCAGCTTGTAATGAATGTGCTAGGATGTTAGAAGCACTTCAACCAATAGATGAGAGTCAAGATGTAGAATTCGAGGAGTTTGATTTTGACAAAGAGAAGGAGAAGGAAAAAAATGAAGAACCTCCAAAGCTTGAATTGAAACCTCTACCTTCCCACCTCAAATATGTTTATCTTGGAGACTCAGAAACCTACCCGTTGATCATTAGTTCAGGATTGAGTACATTGGAGGAAGAGAGGTTGGTTAGGGTGTTGAGGGAACATAGACTAGCAATTGGATGGACCATTTCGGACATTAGAGGTATCTCGCCATCATTTTGCATGCATAAGATACTCATGGAGGATGATATTAAGCCTAAGGTGCAACCACAGCGGAGATTGAATCCTTCGATGAAGGAAGTGGTAAGAAAGGAGGTGGTGAAACTCTTAGATGCGGGGATCATTTATCCTATTTTCGATAGCCCATGGGTGAGCCCGGTACAAGTGGTTTCGAAGAAGGGAGGTATCACTGTGGTGAAAAATGAGAGTAATGAGTTGATACCAACGAGGACGGTGATGGGCTGGAGAGTGTGCATTGATTACTGGAAGTTGAATGAGGCAACAAGGAAGGATCATTTTCCATTGCCTTTCATTGATCAGATGTTGGAGAGGTTGGCAGGACATGCTTATTATTGTTTCCTAGATGGGTATTCAGGATATAACTAGATTGCCATCGCTCTTAAGGATCAAGAGAAGACAACCTTCACTTGCCCTTATGGCACCTTTGCCTACCGAAGGATGCCTTTTGGGTTATGCAATGCACCAGCAACATTTCAAAGATGCATGATGTCAATATTTATAGACATGGTGGAACGGTTTATAGAAGTCTTCATGGATGACTTCTCAGTTTTTGGTTCATCATTTGATAACTGTCTGACTAATCTTTCTCTTGTTTTGCAGCAATGTAAGGAGACAAACTTGGTGCTGAATTGGGAGAAATGTCACTTCATGGTTCAAGAGGGAATAGTGCTCGGGCATAGGATTTCCAAGGATGGGATTGAAGTTGATCGAGCAAAGACACAAGTGATTGAGAAGTTACCATCACCATCAAATGTCAAAGCGGTCCGAAGTTTCTTGGGGCATGCGGGGTTTTACAGACGCTTCATCAAGGATTTTTCTAAGATTTCTAAACCCTTTTGCAATCTATTAAATAAAGATGTTGTTTTTGACTTTAACGATGATTGCATGCATGCCTTTCTAACTCTAAAAAAATTATTAGTATCTGTACCTATTATTGTAGTTCCCGATTGGGGACTGCCCTTGAATTAATGTGTGATGCTAGTGACTTTGCTTTAGGGGTAGTCTTAGGACAGAGGAAAAACAAAGTGTTGCATGTAATTCAATATGCTAGCAAAACACTCGTTGATACGCAATTGAATTACACCACCACTAAAAAAGAATTGTTGGCTGTAGTTTTTGCTTTTGACAAGTTTCGTTCTTATTTGTTAGGTGCAAAGGTGATCATCTACACGGACCATTCATCACTCTGGCACCTATTGGCAAAGCAAGAAGCAAAACCTCGGCTGATAAGATGGATTTTACTACTTCAGGAGTTCGAGTTGGAAATTTGAGACAAGAAGGGTTCGGAAAATGTGGTGGCTGATCACTTGTCGAGAATTGAGAGACCAATCAAGAGAAATGAAGAGGAAATACCAATTAAAGAAACATTTCCGAATGAGAAGTTGGTGAGAGTGGAAGAAGCACCATGGTATGCGGATTTTGTAAACTATTTGTCATCAAGGGTGCTCCTAAGTGGTATGACGTTTCAACAAAAGAGAAAATTTTTCTTAGATTTGAATTACTACTTTTGGGAAGAACCGTTTCTTTACAGACATTGTGCGGATAAAATGATACGGAGATGTGTCCCGGAGGAGGAGATGGAAAGCATCCTACGGCATTGTCATGAGAGGGAAGTAGGTGGCCATTTTGGGGGAGCTAGGCCAGCAGCCAAGGTTTTACAATCGGGGTTTTATTGGCCAACCCTCTTTAAGGATTCCTTCCGAATGATTAAGGAGTGTGACCAATGTCAACGGGTAGGTAATATTTCAAAAAGAGATGAGATGCCGTTGAACAACATCCTGGTGGTTGAACTTTTTGATGTGTTGGGGATAGATTTCATGGGTCCGTTCCCAAGTTCTTTGGGAACACATTTATCTTGATAGTAGTGGACTACGTGCCGAAGTGGGTTGAGGCAGTTGCATTGCCGACTAATGATGCTAGGGTAGTGATTAAGTTTGTGAGGAAGAATATTTTCTCAAGGTTTGGGGTACCACGAGCAATAATTAGTGATGGAGGATATCATTTTTGCAATAGGCAAATGGATGCACTGTTGAGTAAGTATGGAGTGACACATAGAGTTGCAACACCTTACCATCCACAAATGAGCGGCAAGTGGAGCTGTCGAATAAAGAACTCAAGGGAGTTTTGGAAAAGACAGTTAATGCATCTAGGAAAGATTGGTCAAGGAAACTGGATGATGCATTATGGGCCTACCGAACTGCATTTAAGACTCCGATTGGTATGTCTCCATTTAGGATGGTTTATGGGAAAGCGTGCCACTTGTCGATTGAACTTGAACATAAAGCATATTGGGCCGTCAAGCAGCTGAACATGGACTTGAAAGCTGCTGGTGAAGAGAGGATGCTGACTTTGAACGAACTGGATGAGTTTCGTCTCAAAGCATATGAAAATGCCCGAATTTATAAGGAGAAGACGAAAAGGTGGCATGACAAGCACATCCGGAGGAAGGATTTTGAAGTTGGACAAAAGGTGTTGCTGTTCAACTCCAGACTTAGGCTTTTCCCCGGAAAACTTAAGTCAAAATGGTCCGGACCATTCACTATTACGAGGATTTACGCATCCGGAGCAATGGAAGTTACACATGAAGATAAAGGCACATTCATAGTTAATGGACAGAGATTGAAGCCATACATCGATGGGGTGATGAGCTGCAATTCCATCCCAATCCCGGCTTGACATCCCGGAGGGAGAGAGTCAAGCTATCGACTATAAACAAGCGCTTCTTGGGAGGCAACCCAAGTGTTTTAACTTTTTGCTTTTCATTTTGGTTGTTTGATTTTGTTTAATTTCATTATGAGTTTTTTTGAATTTTTATGTATTTGTTTTTGGGTGTTTCAGGTGACGTTTTCAACAAAAGGAAGGAATCCAAATGTCTGAGGCCTTCGCCGCAAGGTCCCAAGATTGTTCTTCGCCGGGGCGAAGCAAGCTGAGAAAAAAAAGAAAGTTGCCGTTGTAGGTTTTCGCCCCGGCGAAGAGGGAGAATAAAAATTTGATTTTTTTCTAAGGCAACGTCGCCACGGCGAAGAAACATTCGTCGGCTCGGTGAGTGACCACTGTCAAGTTTCGCCCCGACGAAGGATTTTGCTTCGCCGCGGCGAAACCTGGGAAATTTATAGGGTTCATCAACGATGAACGTCATCGCGGCGAAGCTCTTTCTTCGCCACGGCGACGAAGCTTTTCTATATATACTCACTTTTTCTTCTTCATTCTTCACGCCGCCTTGCATTTTCACTTGAGAGAGAATTTTTCAAACTTCCATCTTTTGCTTCCCTAGTGTTTTTCCAACCAATTTTCTTACTCCATAACCCTTCTAAACACCAAAACAACCCATTTCAACAACAATTTTCGCGAAAATTTCACGAAAATTTTTGGATCAAAAATTTGGGGCTTTTCGATCAAGGCTATTTTTGGTTCAATTGGTGGTAAATACTCCGTCATATTGGTAAGATCTCGAATACCCAAAGCTTTTTATTGCAAAATTTCAAGTTTTTGTTTGTAGATCTGAAGATTTTTGTGGTGATCGAATTGTGGACTTTGGGTAAGTTTGAGTGTTGATTTTGTTCGAAGAAGGGTAGTTTGTGCATTAACTGATTGTTAGGAGTGTGGGTTTTGAATTTTTGGAGTGTTTGTGTTGAATTGAAAATTTGAAGTTTGGGGGGTGAATTGCGAATTTTTGGAAGTGTTGGTTGTTTGTGTGGATTGAAGTTAAATTGTGAACAACGGCTCCGAAAATTAAGCATCCATACCAGGGCAAGGGTAAGAGTAAGGGTAAGAATATTGACAACCGGTTTGTTAATGATGAAGCCCGCAAAAGGTATGAGGGGGTAATTCAAAGAAAGGATAAGGGTATTATCCCGGAGCGCTGTTTAACCGCTAGTCAGGGCGATGAATGGAGTATAAGGAGATGTTGGGAGATGTTTAAGAGAGCTCCTGAACAACCGACTATTGAGCCGCTGGTAAGGGAGTTCTATGCCAATCTCCCGGATTGTCAGGAAGGTACAGTTTATGTGAGAGGGGTTGATGTGCCATTTACAGACAGGGTGATCAATCAGTTTTACAACCTGCCTAACCTTGGTCAGGATGAGTACATAAGGTTTAAGAGGTCACAATTTGAGGACAGTATCATCCTTCCAGTTATTGCAAAACCTGATACAGAGTGGGCAGTATCAAAGAAACAGAAGAAAACTCTCAAGGGAACGCAGTTGACACTGATGGCTCAACTGTGGCAATATTTTTGTCGTCAGCGAAATTGATGCCGGAATCGCACTACAGCACAGTTACTCACGAAAAGGCAGTATTTCTTTACTCTATTGCCACAGGGAAGAGTATCGATGTGGGAGACATCATTTTGAACAGCATTAAGCTAACAGCCAAACCAGGGCGAACAAGTTACGGTTTCCCACATCTCATCACAGCTTTGTGCCTTAGAGAGGGAGTCAAGGTTCAGGATGACGAGCATCGTATTCACGCTGCCCCAGTTCTAGACTCAGAGTATTACAGGAAGCACCTTGACCGTTCGAAAGGTGCACAACCAAGAGCAGGAGCAAAAAGGCAGCGAACAGACCCTACCACATCCTCCAGCTCCGCAGCTACACAGAGAGAAATGATGCAGCAGATGATGGGTTTAATGAAATATATGAAAAGACGTCAGGATTGGGTGGTGGAGCAGACTCAGATGATGCATTAGCTGTTGAGAATAGCTTTTAAGAGCTCAACGTGGACACTTTTGCATACCAATGGGCCGACTGGAACTCAGATGAGTACATGGACTCTGAGGACGAAGAGGAAGATGAGGGAGATGAGGAAGATGAGGAAGAAGAAGACTAAGCCGGGGCACCTGTTTTTATTTGTTTTGTTTTGTTTAATTGTTTTCATTTGGTTTGGTTGTTCATTTTAAACATTAAACTCATTTTTATTTTGGTTCTGGATTTTGTTTAGTTGTTTAGTTGTTTAGTTGTTGCTTTTAATTTGTAGTTGTTGAAAGGACGAGATTAGGTTGTAATATTTTCAAGTTAATTGTGAATTTGTGCTAACATAAGGGACACCACAGTTTCAATTGTTTTGACAGATTTTGGGTGATGAAAAGTCCGAGACCGAGTGTTCATTGTGGAGCGACATTTCACGGATTAACCAGGGAGCATTTTCGTACCTTTATTGTTTTTATTATTCTCTATTCCTGATTTTTGCATAATGGAACATTGGGGACAATGTCATGTTTAGTTTGGGGGTAGGAAATAGAATTAAAAACTAGTTTAAGGGAAGGTATATTATTGGTGGAAACCCGTCAAGCTTGCTTTAAAAAGCGCCTAAGCGGTACTTGGCGACTTCTGGTATAACAATGCCACGTACACCTTAAACTGAAAAAAAAAAAAAAATTTGTTTTTGTAGTTATTTTTCTTTACTTTGTTTGTTGTTGCCAATGATGAATTGTATAAATCAATGATGAGAATAGGGTTGTTGCAATTTTATTGTTGAGAAATGTTAAGCATTGCTTCAAGTTTTTCTTATTGACTGAATTTTGATTGAGGTTTGTTGAGTGGTTCAACCACCAATTTCATTTTTTCGGCATGCTTAGATTCATTTCATGTGGTTAAGTAAAGTCTTGATAATGTTGGTGGACTTTAGAACCTAGTTGAGAAGTGCTTGAGGCCAAATTCTAGGATTAGACATGGTTGAGGAGATGATTTAGGCATTTTTTTCGGAACATTTGAGCCTTTCTAGCCAACCCATGAATGAAAGTGTCCCTAGTCACCCATTTGAGCTGTATGAATTTTATTGCTTTATTTTTCTTGGAAAACAAAAAAATTGTCCAATCCTTTTGCCCTAAACACTTTATCGTACCTTTAGGAGAAGTCGGTCCTAGTGCAAAACAAAGAACAGGAAGAGTGTACGAATAAGCAAAAGAATAGTTTAGGGGTTGAGAGAAAAGAAATAAAAACAAAAGAGGTAGTCACCTCAATTCAATTCAATTGTTGATTGATTTTAAAAAAAAAAAAAAAAAAAAAAAAAAATTCTACTTAGTTTAAGGGTATACCGGTTGGAAACCAGAACCCGCCTTAAAAACTGCCTAGCAGTACTTGGCGACCTCAGGTATAACAACGCTACGTATACCTTAAACGAATTTTCCCCACATTTTTGGTATTCAAAAATAAGAAGGATACGAGTTTGAGGGTGTTAAATAAGTGGACACATTGATTGTTGGTTGAAAGAAAGTAGAGTTTGATTTGACTTGAGTGTTTGCATGAGGAAAACCGAGTTCTCCTAATTTGTTTTTCCTATCCTTTTCTTGGAACCTACCACCCGAGCCTGATGTTACAGGCTTTTAAAGACCTTTTGATTCTCATCTGTGTTTAGTCCTCATTAGTGGAGAGTAGTTCGACAGTTAGGCTTATGGAGTCTACCACCATTTGATAAACTTTACATTTTGTTGCATAAAATAATCCGAGAAGTTGGAATGTGGATTGAAGTGGGGATCACCTACTTGGTGGACCGATTGAGGAAGACAGTCGATAATGTTTATAACTTCTTGGAGTGTTGAACATTTCTCTTTAATAATTTTTCAACAACTTTTAAGACTTGTGCAAATTTCTAGGCAATTTGTTTGTTGAATTTGAGTCTTGTTAGTTTTGTTCATTTTCTAGTTTTGTTGTGTGTGTTTGTGTTTTTGTCATTGTTTGTGTTTGTGTTTTTGTTGGTTTTGTACCGTATGCTCGAGGACGAGCATATCTTTAGTTTGGGGGTATTTGATAATCCATGGATTATACAGTTTTCATTAGTCTTTTTATTCGGATTTCGGGTACTTTTTGGTGCATTTTGACCTGAATTGATGTTTAATTCTTTACATTTTGTGTTTCAGGTTAAAATGGACAATTTAAGCAAATAAGGACAAAATTGGAAGTTTTTGACTCCAAAGTTAGCGGATCTCACAAGTTAGGAGAGTTCTGAAGCAGGATAAAGCACGATGAGGCTTGTTCCAAAGGGAGAGCACCGAGAATCGAAGAAGAAAGCAAAGAAGCAAGCAGAGTGGCAGTTCTGTAAATTCAGAACCTTTCAAGTAACTTCGCCCCGGCGAAGATTTCTTCTTCACCGTGGCCCAAGTGAGCCGATCCACGAGCAAGATCTGCTTCTCTCTTCGCCGCGACGATGGTCATTAATTTCAGTTTTGTTAAACGCACAGTTTTACTTTGTGCATGTTTTTGCTCGGTAATTTGGGCGAAGTATAAAAGAAACACTTAGCCATTTTGTCCAGGAGTCTTCGTTTTTAGGTTAAAGAGCTTTTACAATTTCTTTGGATGAGTTTTGAGCGATTTTGAGTTGTAACAAGGGTGAAGATTTGATTTCAAACGAAAGGATTCATCTCTTGGGGAGATCTCTTAACTTTTATCTCATTTTCATTATGCTAAACTTTGATATTTTCGTTTTTCTTTTTTGTATTGTTAATTTAGCTATGAACTAACCCATTTTGGGTTAGGGTTTTGATTGTAGTTTGGATTTTTCATGGGTTAAGTGTTGGATTGTTTTATTTTCATATGAGTATGCTTTGGTTGTGTGTTTACTCTGAGTTTTAATGCTTTTATTTGAAGAACATGATGAGATTGAGAAATGAATCATGTTAGGCTTCTTGGGTAATCACCATTGTAGTATTGGATGCTAGAGATAGATGCAAGAATCAATGAAATCAGTGGAGGATTCTCTTGCTTAATGAGTTCAGAATTGTTAACCTTCAAATTGTTGTGTGCGGAAGGTTAACAAGGAAGAATAGGAAAACATAGCCCAAGAGGGTATGTTT
>CM047750.1:23140211-23222940 GCA_026225825.1 Pistacia integerrima
TTCTTCCTTCGACGATGCAGGGGCTGCCTTTACTGGAATCTAAACCTCTTTACCACTTCTCACGACGATTGCACTTGCATTTTCTCTTGGATTTACCACCGTTTGAGAGGGTAATTTCCCCTAACTTTGCGCCTCCAGCTTACTTATTGCGGTTGCCATCTGGCCCATCTGATTCTCCAAATTTTGAACACTGGCCCTCGTCTCCTATTGAAATTGCAAAGTATTAGTGGCAAGAGACTTAACAATATCTTCGAAAGACATACCAGAATTAGAAGTTTGGCTCGGTTGTTGTCTAGGGGGGTATGGCTACTTATATTGTTGGTAACTTGGGCAGTTTTGAGTCACTGGCTGATTCACTTGTGGATTCCCATAGCCAAGATTGGGGTGATCCCTCCATCCCAAGTTATATGTGCTCGAATAGGGATTGTGCTTCCTTTGCAGTTGTCCAGGAAAGCCACCTGCTGCATTCACTTGCTCAATAGGCTCCTCTTGAAGAGTTGGGCACATATCAGTTGGATGCCCTACTACCGAACAAATCCCACAAGCCTTCACTGTTTGCATGTTACCTACAGCCATTTGACGAACAAGAGAATTTAGACTCGAGATTTGTTATTCAAGGGAGGAAATATTTACCTCAATATCATGCCTAGATGAAAGGTCAAGCCTAGTGCCAAATTGTTGAGAATTGGCCGCCATATTTGCAATCAAG
This sequence comes from Pistacia integerrima, assembly GCA_026225825.1. NCBI lineage: Eukaryota > Viridiplantae > Streptophyta > Magnoliopsida > Sapindales > Anacardiaceae > Pistacia > Pistacia integerrima. The sequence continues at coordinate 23,140,921 of CM047750.1, forward strand.
TTTCTCATGGCCTCGAGAGTTTTATCCACCAAAGCTCCTTCACTGGCAGCATCAATCATGCTTCTATCGGTGTATAGAAGTCCCTCATAGAAGTACTGGATAAGTAGCTGCTCACTAATTTGATGATGGGGGCTTGCACATAATTTCTTAAAGCGTTCCCAGCGTTCGTGTAGGGACTCTCCATTGTGCTGCCTTACACCACAAATTTCTTTCCGACTATTGGCCGCCCTTGAAGTTGGGAAATATTTCTCCAGAAACAACCTCTTCATCTCGTTCCATGTGGTAATACTCCCGGAGGGTAGATAATAGAGCCAATCCTTAGCCGAATCCTTCAAAGAAAACGAAAAGGCTCTTAATTTAATTTGCTTTTTAGTCACCCCCGTAGGTTTCATACTCGTGCAAACCACATGAAGCTCCTTTAGATGCTTGTGAGGATCTTCACCTGCAAGGCCAAGAAAAGTGGGCAAGAGATGTATTAGTCCAGATTTTAATTCAAAAGTAGTAGCAGCATCTAAAACAGGAAACGTTATGCATAAAGGTGCTTGATTCAAATTAGGGGCAACAAGCTCTTTCAAAGTTCAATTTCCAACCATGACTTCCTCCTATTCTAAATCAGATTTAGAGTTGCTAGCAAATTGGGAATCAAAAACCAAATTGCTTTCCTCAGAATTTCTCCAAGCTTCCTTCCTTAACCTGCGCAAAGTGCTTTCTATTTTTGGGTCGAATGTTAAATAGCCAAGATGAGAGGACCTAGTCATAAAACACAGAAAATTTCATACAAGAAATAAATGACAAATAATGAAAAACCAACCAGAAAAAAAAAATTAATTAATTTTTTTTTCTTTTTAATGACAAAAACACAAAAATGCCGAAAACCCTATGAAAACGTTGTTTTCTGGCCTAAGAGGGTGGGGCTAGAATATCTTCTAGTCTTGCTCAAAATTTTGTTTTCTTCGAAACGGATACTAGCAGCACTCCTAATTCAACCAAAATTTTTCTTATGAATAGTACTACTATTCATCCGAAACAGTACTACTGTTCACAATTTTTTTTTTTCTACAAAAAAAAAAAAAAAAAAAAACAAGAACTAAATAAGAATCACAAAAACAAAAAAAATCAACTAGAATCACTCCTTCATGGCGCCAAAACTGCAGTGTGTCGTAGGCACCGTAATTAAAACCCTAAAAATATACGTAGCAGAGTGAGTAGGGATCATTCCCACAGAAAGTGTCTAGCCGAGTTTTATGTTACGTGAACAAGGCTTGGGGGGTGGTGTGGAAACAACAATTCAAATTAATCAATCAATCAAAATAACAAACCTTGGTCTAAGTCAACATCCACCATCAGAATCTTACAACTGATCATCGTTGCAAAAATAAATCAATTCATACTTTGAGTATTCACCGTTGGAACTATGTTCCTATCTCTCCTTAGTTGTAGTTAATTAGGAAACAAGCGATCTAATTAATCTTACTACTAAACAACCTTAGACAAGCGTTAAAGGTTTAATCTAGTGGCAGCCTTAAGAACTAAAGAGATCGGTGAAGCTTAACAACATAAACACAAGCGGTTGTATTTAATTTAGTTGAATGTCCTTCTTAAGATTTAATAATTCCTGACGCAGCAAACTCTTAAACCTTAATTACTTCACAAGTTAAAGGGATCAAACAATTATGGATTTGATATCTAACTTAGCAGTAGATTGCAACAAGTAATAAACTAGTAGGCCTCCTAGTAATTAAATGAAACAATCCTGAAAATAAGCATAGAAGAACATCCAATACTCAAAGCATAAATTAAACACTAAAAACAGATAGATCTCACAGTTTAATTGATTCCAAGGTCTCCGTTTCCTTCAACCAAGTTATGAAAGTTTAGCTGCTCATGGCTATGAAAAACTCAAAAGAAATGAAGAAGAAAGACAGAAAGAGAGGCGTGTGTAATCTCCCCCCAATCTGATCTCCCTCTCCTCTTAAAAATATCCAATTCAAGTATTTGAATTCTACTAAATCTCCTAAAAATATTCTAATATCCTAAAATAACATTTATCCTAATTTGATTCTAATCAATTGAAAATAAAATAAAGTCCTAAAATAAAATAGGAAAGTGGTGTGTCCAGCTGTAACTTGCGTGCAACAGGTCTTCAAATCTTCCAATAATAATCTGCCTAATTGAATTGCATGACAAGGCAGCATGTTCCAGAAAGTCAGTAGTGCAGGTGCGTCAACTTCAAGCCCGATTACAACCTTGATGCAGCGAGTAGCTCTCCAAACGCAAAACATAAAAGTTGTAGATCTATTTCTTAGGGTTCCGCAGCATTTTGAATCATCTAAATGGGAGCTTTGATGAGAGAGTTATGTCCAGATTACGAAGAGATGTCAAAACTATCCGAATTCACCTAATTAGTTCCATTTTGCATTTAACGCCTCCATTTGCATCCTAAATCAAAATAGAATAATAATGAGTAAATTTAGGCAACAAATAAGTATAAAAGACTAGACATTAATGGGGGTAAATATGACATTTTGCATTCTCATCATATGTGTTGAAAATATTATGCTTCGTTCATAAGTTTGACTAAGGGGGAGATTGAAAGTATTTTGTCAACTTATGAGTCTAGTGTGGTAACCATGTTTTGGCGTGGGGACTTCACTTTGATTCATGCACAATCATTTCAGTTTCATTTCCAGTGTCATCACTCTCCATCGATGTGACCACACTCAGTTATTTTTGTTTTCCTACATGTTGTGTGGGCACATCATAGTCTGTGTGGTGACACTCATCTACCAGATATTTTCACAACACATTGCATTCTCTTTTCAATTGATGCACTTTTATTCTCTTCTAAGATATTTTATATGGTCCATGTACACTTGTCATTATATAAAATGGTGTGCTAGAAAAGTTGTTTCACCTTGTCATGGTCCTAAGAATCTTTTCCTGAAAAGGCAAAACACAAAAGCTTTTCCTTTGGTTTTTTGTCCCCCAGCCATTCACGTCTGAATTATATATATTCTCTTTGTTATTGCATCTCTCTTAGGAAGCTTGAGTATGCCTCGGTAATTCTCTAAATATTTTGCTGAGGCTCTTTTGTTTTGGATTAGGTTTCCTTTATGCTTTGGTAGGCTTAAATTACCTTGATTATTCTTGTTCTGCTTGAGTTTGTTTTGGAACGTGGTTCCATGGTTGTTGCTTGGAGGAGTTCAACCTGCTGAAGCCAAAGTGCACCTTTGGCATTGAACCTTGAGAGGAGCTCAAGGGTGACTAGGTTGTCTTGTGGAGTGAAGCTAGCTATGGTGGGTTGGTGTTCAACCAAAGAAGTGAATATTGAAGTGTTGTCATAAACAAGGAGTGTTTTGCAACTTGTGCTTATCTTTAGCTTTGTATTTGAACACATAAGTTTTACATAGTGGATTGCTTCTTTTGGGCTTGGTCCCATGGATGTAGGTAAATTGCTGAACCATGTAAAAATGAGTTCTATTCTTTATTTTCTGTCATGGATGATTTGCTTATATTGATCATTGTTTAATCAAGTCATAAGTAAAAAATGAACAAGTCAACCCATTCCGCTTAAGTTTTAACAACTTGGTAAGGTTTAAAACTTTTACTTACTAATTAATCATAGCAGTAAATCATATTTGCATGATCAAACATAAATTAATAGAAAGTTTATAAAATCCACTATAATTTCACTATGTCACAAGACATTAATCTTTTATTTATACACATTTGCAAAAACAAGAATATTAACATTGATCATACTTTAATTAAAAACATTTTCATAATAAGAATATATATTTCTGTTCATTTAAAATTAAGCACACATTATGAATTATTATACTTACCTGTTCTAAAGAAAATTGTAACTTTTCACTCACCAATCCAAGAATTTTCGAATCCTACTTTAAACAAATAAATTAACAAATTAATAACCAATATTGTCTCTTGAGTAAATCATAATATACTAGAAATCCATATATAATATTTTGTAATTGCTTTTAAATTCCCAACTATCAATAACCTTCAAAGACCAACATTATCATTCCAATTGCAAGCTCAACAAACAAATCAATAAGCCACCCAAGTCAATATGTTAATGCTTCTAGGTTCTCAAGCATGTTTAGAGCTTTTGGCATGAAACTATGTCTATCTCTTTTACCAATATCTATACATTGGATTTGACATGCTCCATTAATTATTTATTAATGTAGTGTATACTTTATCTCTATACCACTTGCACTAAGGATAACTAAGTCAAAACAATAATTTTTGTAACTACACCTCTATTAGATTATAGCCTCCTCATAGTAATAAAATTAGTTTGGTTCCACCATTATGACTATAGAGAGGTTCTATTGTAATACATATCTTCTTAATACATGGTTATGACGGTTGACTTTGATTGTTATGTCTCATCGGAGCAAGGACAACTTTACAATTGTTTCTAGTGAATGTATATTTGTTGTTTCACCCACTATGACCATGAACAATCTTCAAATCATATTGTCATGGTCTTTCTAAAAGCATAAAAGCATATGACAAACATCTATAGCAGCAACCTTGCATAGACTTCATCTTTATAAAATCTTCCAATACAGAAAAGAATGTGAGAGGAAGGCAAGTAACCTAGGGACTTAAGATTACATATTAGATAATTATATGCATATTTTCTTAGATTAAATATCAAATGATTGATTAATAGTCTCATAATTGACTAAGTATTAAGCTTTTTGAGAACAACATTTTTGCATTAGCAAAATAGGTTGGGTAGCGTACCTTGAGTTAGTGAGATACATCAAATAAGGTTGTTCATGTTAGTAATTTTGGTTGGTTTACAAACTTAACATGCCTAAAATTGTCAATTAGGTTTTTATCATTTAATTGAAGTTGTATCTTGCGTTTTGGATCTTAACTAAGTTTAATGTCTAGTTTATCATAGGTTTGGTCAGGGTAAACTTGAGAGAGTATTGAAAGGAAACATTTCGATTGCCAAGATTAAGCAAATTGTGAGCTGATTTTGTTAAAGTAGATGCCCTAAAGCCAATCAATTATTGTAGAATTGACTCTTTGTAATAATGTTCATAATCAATAAAAGGCATTTTATTCTATATCGCGTAAATCATTATTATTGCAATATGTATTGATATATGTCCTTAGAATGGTAGAACCGTGACGAGGGTATCAAGTGTTTCAAATCTTGATAGTGAGAACCCTATGAGCACATATGGTGGCCATTCTAGAAACGTCCGTAGCCCTAGTATTATTCTGAAATAAGGGCACAAATAATACGGTAAGACTATTATAGTGTTGAACGACCCTGTCGAAAGGCAGGGACTGATCTCACTTGTCAAGGTTGTTTGGTGACAACCTGGTGCAACACATGGGTGCTTGCTACAAGCGATTACACCGCAGCAAGTTCACTGGACTGACCCACCAGAGGATTCCATATGGATGGTAACCCTAGTGTCTATGGAACAAATCCTCTAACGAATGGTGGTGCATGTGATCCTTAGACTTGAGATCACCGGAGCACTTTGTGCACCAATTGATGTAGTTTGACACTAGCCTAACGTAGTTCTTTTCAGAGGTGTCAATACTGTGGTGATTGGCTGCATCAAGGAGTGTATCAAGACTATGGTGGATTGACAGAGGATTCATCACTCTCAGGTATGGGAGAAAGTTATCTCATGGCGCAATTCAGTATATGGCAATGACACTAAAACTGTGGCCACAATGGGATTGAGTTGTTGCTCTATCCAGTTTATAATACGGGTCATTGGTCCAGAAACTGAATAAATAATATCGAGAGTAACCGATGGTTGACACTATTTCTATGCCTTCATCTTGTCGAGATAACGTATGATGAAAGGATCAAATTGCACAGTAACCATATCGTTGACAGGTAGCTACTTTGCTGAATCCGAATCTATCGGGTGGCCATGATGCCTTGCTAGGGGCCAATCTTGGTCTGTGTATTAGTGAGATGATTAATTGGTGTTAATCGCGATACTACACACTGCCGGTATGATGAGGAGCCTATGGGTCACACACATAGAAGATAATTTAAGATCCAAGAAGAAAGAAGGGCGTTTTCGTCTTTTAAGGCAAAAGGGTATTTTGGTAATTTCTTAGTGCAATTAAATTTGCTGAGGTCGTAGCCTTTATTTAATTTGTTAGAAAAATTAAATAAGTGAAATTACGGTTAAATATGTGTTCGCACATATTTAATTAAACCATCATTATTGTTAAATGTTAATTAAATATTAATTGATTTTAATTGAAGATAATGATGAATTAAATAAATATCTAAATGGGAGTGTTTGGCAATTTGGGGTGTTTGGGTTGGAGCCCAAGCCCATTCCATATGGGAATAGGGCAACTAAAATAACACTATAAAAGAAAAAGGTTTTAGTTGAAAAAATAAGTGTTATTTTATTTTTACTATTTCATTGAAAAGAGAAAACCTCCAGCCCTAAACACTCTCACTCTCACGCCACTTTTGCTTTTGCAAAGAATCAAAGTTCTTCTTTGGTTTGTTCTTCTTAATTTCTTAAGGCCAAGGAGGATCTAGCGAATCCCTCCTTGGTTCTTGTTGATTGTCTTCGTGTGGACCTCTACGATTCGATCCTACACTTGGATTGGTAGCAAACACGTTCAGAGACAATATTGGTGGAGCCTCCAAGTGTGCATATTGTTTCTAAACACAGGTTATTAATTTCTGCAAATTCTTGCTTTAATATGAATTGTAAAATTATACCCTTGATCTTGGCTCATGTAAACGATCCTGTTATATTAATTTTTGTTTCCGCTGCGTATACGGGACCGTTTACTAACAGTGGTATCAAAGCCAGGTTACTAAATTTTACAGTTTATTGTATGATTTATAACATGTATTTGGTTGATAACATGTTGTTTTTGAAAAATCTTCAAAATCTGTTTATGGATGAACGATTCAAATGATAAACTGGTTTAATAATGTGTTGATGAATGACATATTGGTTGGTTAATATCCTGGTTGAACGTATGTGCGTTTGATTTGATTTGGATTCGTGTTTATACACAAAAACTGCAAAACGCAAACTGTACGAATTGGGGATTTCCAGGTAAAGCTTCGCTGCGGCGAGGTGCCTCTGGGAAGTTTTGCCGCTGCGAAGATAAAACCTTCGCCGCGGCGAAGTCTATGGTGGTGAGTTGCCTCTGGAAAGTTTCGCCGCGGCGAAGCCTGTAGCTTTCCCAATTCTGTATTTTTTTGCAAAGGGTCTAATCTACAGTTTTTAATAACCTGTAAAGCCAATGTACATTCTGCACATTTAAGAGGGTAATTAATTAATAAACCCACCTAATTCAAAAATTGATTATTTTTTGAAATGTATGCTTTGTACTTGTTTGTATATTGCATGGTGCCCGTACATGAGCCTTAGACCTAAGGGTGAATGTTTTAAATTATTTTGGGTATGTATGGCTGTAATATTTTTTAAAATAGGGCTGCGTGTCCTGCCTTCTCCCCTCTTCTTGATGTACATTCTTTTATCATCTCATTCCCCTCGAATGTAAATCGAGGTTTTTAAATTTGTTGATGTAAAATTAGTTTAATATTAATTTTATTGTAAATTTAGAATGATGTTTTTGAAATGTACTTGGAGTCGGAGCAAAGGACGAGGCAACCATACTTGAGGACTCAAGATGTTTATTACAGGACCCCTAGGTGACCCACCGATTCCTCTAGGCTCGAGGAGATCGGTTTTAGTTAGGCCATGTACCGGCACGTTTTAATTTTTGTTTAGAATGCATGCTAAGGTTGAATGTTTGATAACATGCCAAACAATGTCATTCTAACAAAGATAATAATCTGATGAGACATTAAATAACAAACCCCTCAACTGAGTTATATTAAGTCACGTAAGCCTTCCATCACCATGGTTTTAATCAAACCACTGTTCGTCGAAACCTTATTCGCCAAAGCGAAGGGTACACTTCTACCAGTGGGAGGTTAAAATACATTGGAGTTTTTCTTAATGGTGATAGGTCGACTTAAAATGACGGTTTTGCTTGTTCGCCAAAACGAATGTTGATAAACGCGTCATAGGCATAGTAGAGCAGTACACATATTATGTGTACGTGGTGACATATAGTGTCCACTCTACTGATACTGAGAATCATACTTGAGGACAATGGTTGGAGCCATTGAATTGTGTGATTGGCTTGTTGGCTTTTTCGCATTTGAGGTTAATAGTGGAAACTATCAACTGGTGTGGATTAAGTTTGTTGGCCTACCTAATCAACTCATTTTTGCTTGTTCACCAAAGCGAAGGTTTGAAATGGGCAGGATGGGATCTCGGTCCACTAGGAAAGCCAACGGGCTTTCCCGAGTTAATAGTGAGGGCTATTGGCTTGAGTAAAATAGTGGGAGCATTGTTTAATAAAAGACCATATTAAATAATAATGAACTTTATGATAACTTTATCTTTTCTGCAATTGTAGATTCACCAAAATGAGCATTATGAACCTACGACCGATAATCGAGAAAGAAAACAGGTTGGATGGATCTAATTTCTCAGACTGGTATCATAATCTTCGGATTATACTCAAGTCAAAAAAGAAATTGTATATCCTTGAAAAGCCATACATAGCTGAGCCTGATCCTGATGCCACTCAGGAAATTAAGGATACTTATCAAAAGTTCCTTGATGATGCTGATAGCATTCAATGCTTGATGTTAGCATCGATGACACCTATGCTGCAAAAGCAGCATGAGAATATGGATGCTTCTTCCATCATTCTACACCTCAAAGAGCTTTACGAAACAAGTGCTTGACATGAGAGGTACAAGGTGTCGAAAGCATTGTTTGGGAGTTGTCTGACTGAGGGAGCCCATGTTGGTCCTCATGTGCTCAAGATGATCGAGCACATAGAGAGGCTTGAGACTTTGGGATGTGGCTTGGATGTAGAATTACAAATGGATTTAATTCTGCAATCCTTGCCTGACTCTTATGCTCCGTTCATAATGAATTTCAATATGAACATGATGGAGAAAACCTTGTCAGAACTTCTGAACATGCTTAGGACTGCAGAGCAGGACTTGAAAAAGTCCAAGCCTATTTTACTGGTTGCTGCCGGTAAACCAAAGGGTTACAGCAAGGATAAGTCCAAGGCCAAACCCAAGCCCAAGCCCAAGCCCAAAGGACAGGTTGCTCTTGGGCTTGAGAGTGGCATAGGGAAGGGTAAGGTAGTCTGCTTCTTTTGTGGCAAGCCTGGCCACTAGAGGAAACACTGCAAGGCTTTCCTCGCAAGCAAGAAGAAGTCAGAGGCTACGACTTCGGGTATTTTTAAGATTGAGATTAACTTTTCTCCCTCAACATCTTGGGTCATTGACACAGGATGTGGTACTCACATTTGTACTGATGTGTAGGGACTAAGGCAGAGTAGAGTGCTCGCCAAGGGAGAGGTGGACCTACGAGTTGGAAATGAAGCACATGTGGCTGTATTAGCTGTAGGGACTTATTGTTTATCTTTGCTTACAGGCTTATTATTGGAACTACATAACTGTTATCATGTACCTTCTATTTCTAGAAATATTATTCAGTATCCGCTTTGGATAATATGGGTTATCATTTTGAGATATCTAATGGATTGTTGTCCTTTAGTTTGAGTGGTATTCTATTTGAAATTGCAAGGTTATATAATGGATTATATGTTCTTGATTTAAACAATAAAGATATTCTCAATATTGAAACCAAGAGAGCTAAACATAGCGATCAAAACCAGACATATCTCTGGCACTGTAGATTGTGTCATGTTAATAAGACCCGCATTGCAAAACTTCAAAGGGATGGAGTTTTGGACCCTTTTGACTTTCAGTCATTTGAGGTATGCGAGTCATGCCTGTTAGGCAAGATGACCAAGTCTCCTTTCACAGGACAAGGTGAAAGGGCTACTGAGCTGTTAGGCATCATCCATAGTGATGTATGTGGTCCACTAACAGTTGAAGCCAGAGGTGGATATTCATACTTCATCACATTTATTGATGATTTCAGTAGATATGGTTATGTCTACCTTATGAGACATAAATATGAAGCCTTTGATAAATTCAAGGAATTCAGAAATGAAGTACAGAAAATGTTGGGCAAAAGTATTAAAGCTCTTCGGTCGGATCGAGGAGGTGAATACTTAAGCTCAGGGTTTTTAGAGTACCTGAAGGAATGTGGGATAGTATCACAACTCACCCCTCCTTATACACCCCAACACAATGGAGTGTTAGAAAGGAGGAATATGACCTTACTTGACATGGTTAGGTCCATGATGAGTTTTAGTGATTTACCTGCATCGTTCTGGGGTTATGCCCTAGAGAGCTGCGACTCACGTTTTTGAACCGTATGCCGTCAAAGTCTGTAGATAAGACTCCATATGAGCTATGGAGTGGGCGAAAGCCCAACTTGTCTTATCTAAGGATTTGGGGTTGCGAAGCTTATGTTAAGAAATTGACTTTGAACAAGCTGGGCCTAAAATCCTATAAATGTATATTTGTGCGGTATCCAAAGGAGACCAAAGGATACTATTTCTACCACCCAGAAGAGCGCAAAATTTTTGTTGCTCGAACTGGTGTCTTCCTAGAAAAGGAATATTTTCTAAGAAATACTAGTGGGAGAAAAGTAGAACTTGATGAAGTTCTAGAACCACAGGATATACTAGACGAAGGACGGGATGATGTGCCACAGGAAGTGGTTGAGCATCATGAGGAGGTTACTCCACAACTTGTGGATCAAAGTGAACCACCTCAGGTAGCACAGGAACTACGTAGATCTGGGAGAGTACGCCATGAGCCCCAGAGATACAGTTATCTTGTGACTCAACATGGTGACGTACTGGTCTACCAAGACGATGAACCCAGAATCTACGAAAACGCTATATCGGATCCAGATTCCATTAAATGGCTTGAAGCCATGAAATCTGAGATGGACTCCATGTACCAAAACCAAGTGTGGTCTCTGGTGGAACCACCTGAAGGGGTAAAACCCATAGGGTGTAAATGGGTCTTCAAGAAGAAAACTGACATGGATGCCAACGTGCATACTTATAAAGCACGGCTAGTTGCCAAAGGTTTCAAACAAATTCATGGCATTGACTATGAAGAAACTTTTTCGCCGGTTGCCATGATTAAATCCATCCGGATGATGCTTGCAATTGTTGCATATCATGACTATGAGATTTGGCAAATGGATGTCAAAACTGCTTTCCTGAACGGAAACCTTGAGGAGGATGTGTACATGACACAACCTGATGGTTTCGTTCTTGATAGTCAAACAAATAAGGTATGCAAGTTACAGAGATCCGTTTATGGACTCAAGCAAACTTCAAGGAGCAGGAACATTCGTTTTGATGAAGCCGTAAAAGAATTCGGTTTTATCAAGAACGAATATGAGCCCTGTGTTTACAAGAAAGTAAGTGGGAGCGCAGTAGCATTCCTAGTATTGTATGTCGATGACATACTTCTGATCGGGAATGATATACCAAACTTGTAGTCGGTAAAGACTTGGTTATCCAAGTGCTTCTCCATGAAGGACTTAGGGGAAGCAGCCTACATCCTTGGTATAAAGATCTATCGTGACAGATTGCGTAGGTTGCTTGGCCTAAGTCAGAGTACATATATTGACAAAGTACTGAAAAGATTCAGTATGGAAGAATCCAAGAAGGGATTTCTTCCGATGTCACATGGTGTTTATCTCTCTAAGGAATTGTGTCCTAAAACACAAGATGAGAGAGATAAGATGAGAAGGATCCCATATGCATCAGCAATTGGATCCATCATGTATGCCATGTTATGTACTCGGATTGATGTCTCATGTGCTTTGAGCACTTATAGTAGATATCAATCAGATCCAGGTGAGCATCATTGGATGGCTGTCAAGAATATTCTTAAGTACTTGAAGAGGACTAAGGATATGTTCTTGCTTTATGGAGGGGAAGATGAGCTCATTGTAAAAAGATACAATGATGCTAGTTTCCAAACGGATAAAGATGATTATCGATCGCAATCAAGGTTTATATTTTGTCTCAATGGGGGTGCAGTGAGTTGGAAAAGCTCAAAGCAAAGCACTGTATCGGATTCTACAATGGAGGCTGAGTATATTGCATTGTCGGATGCGGCCAAGGAGGCAGTCTGGATTAAGAAGTTCATTACTGAACTTGGTGTGGTTCCTACGATTGTTGATCCTATAGACATCTATTGTGACAACAATGGAGCAATTGCTCAAGCTAGGGAACCACGGTCTCATCAGAAATCCAGACACATACTCACACGATTCCATCTCATCAGAGAGATAGTTGAGAGGAAAGACGTGCAGATTAGTAAAGTGCATACTAACGACAATCTCGCAGATCCACTGACAAAGCCTCTGTCGCAGTAGAAGCATGAAAGCCACTTGAGATCATTTGGTATTAAATACATGAATGATTGGCTATAGTGCAAGTGGGAAATTGTTAGAGTAGATGCCCTAGAGCCAATCAATTATTATAGAATTGACTCTTTGTAATAATGTTCATTAATCAATAAAAGGCATTTTATTCTATATCGCGTAAATCATTATTATTGCAATATGTATTGATATATGTCCTTAGAATGGTAGAACCATGACGAGGGTATCAAGTGTTTCAAATCTTGATAGTGAGAACCCTATGAGCACCTATGGTGGCCATTCTAGAAACGTCTGTAGCCCCAGCATTATTCTGAAATAAGGGCACATATAATACAGTAAGGCTATCATAGTGTTGAACGACCCTATCGAAAGGCAGTAACTGATCTCACTTGTCAAGGTTGTTTGGTGACAACTTGGTGCAACACATAGTGCTTGCTGCAGGCGATTACACCACAGCAAGTTCACTGGACTGACCCACCAAAGGATTCCATATGGATGGTAACCCAGTGTCTATGGAACAAATCCTCTAACGAATGGTGGTGCATGTGATCCTTAGACTTGAGATCACCGGAGCGCCTTGTGCACCGATTGGTGTAGTTTGACACTAGCCTAACGCAGTTCTTTTCAAAGCTGTCAATACGGTGGTGATTGGCTGCATCAAGGAGTGTATCAAGACTATAGTGGATTGACAGAGGATTCATCACTCTCGGGTATGGGAGAAAGTTATCTCATGGCGCAATTCAGTATATGGCAATGACACTAAAACTGTGGCCACGGTGGGATTGAGTTGTTCTATGCCTTCGTCTCGTCGAGATAACATATGATGAAAGGATCGAATTGCACAGTAACCATATCGTTGAGAGGTAGCTACTTTGCTGAATCCGAATCTATCGGGTGGCCATGATGCCTTGCTAGGGGCCAATCTTGGTCTGTGTATTAGTGAGATGATTAATTGGTGTTAATTGCGATACTATACACTGCCGGTATGATGAGGAGCCTATGGGTCACACACATAGAAGATAATTTAAGATCCAAGAAGAAAGAAGGGTGTTTTCGTCTTTTAAGGCAAAAGGGTATTTTGGTAATTTCACAATGCAATTAAATTTGCTGAGGTCGTAGCCTTTATTTAATTTGTTAGAAAAATTAAATAAGTGAAATTACAGTTAAATATGTGTTCGCACATATTTAATTAAACCATCATTATTGTTAAATGTTAATTAAATATTAATTGATTTTAATTGAAGATAATGATGAATTAAATAAATATCTAAATGGGAGTGTTTGGCAAATTTGGGGTGTTTGGGTTGGAGCCCAAGCCCATTCCATATGGGAATAGGGCAACTGAAATAACACTATGAAAGAAAAAGGTTTTAGTTGAAAAAATAAGACTGTTTCATTGAAAAAAGAAAACCTTCAGCCCTAAACACTCTCTCTCACACCACTTTTGCTTTTGCAAAGAATCAAGGTTCTTCTTTGGTTTGTTCTTCTTGATTTCTTAAGGCCAAGGAGAATCTAGCAAATCCCTCCTTGGTTCTTGTTGATTGTCTTCGTGTGGACCTCTACGGTTCGATCCTACACTTGGATCAGTAGTAAACACGTTCAGAGACAATATTGGTGGAGCCTCCAAGTGTGCGTATTGTTTCTAAACACAGATTATTAATTTCTGCAGATTCTTGCTTTAATATGAATTGTAAAATTATACCCTTGATCTTGGCTCATGTAAACAATCCTGTTATATTAATTTTTGTTTTTGCTGTGTATACAGGACCGTTTACTAACAGATTTTTCATTAAGGAAAAATGATTGTACATACCCCTTTTTATACAAAAGCAATAGAAGGTAAAGGGAGTAGTTAGTTGAGACTAACTGTTCTTTTAACAACTCAATAAAACAACATCATTTAACACATTTTCAAACTAACTCCTAAACTTCACAAACTGACACTTTGGTCCACATTCCCCCTGAAACCAAGCCAGGCCAGGGATCAACACAACCTTGCATTCTTCACCAACTGACACTTTGGTCCACATTCCCCCTAAAACCAAGCCAGGGATTTACACAACCTTGCATTCTTCACAAACTGACACTTTGGTCCACATTCCCCTTGAAACCAAGCCTGGGATTTACACAATCTTGCATTCTTCACAAACTAACACTTTGGTTCCTGCCATTGACTTCATCATTTCTTTATCTACATTTCTTCAAACCAAAAAAACTTCAACTTCAATTTTCATAGCTCCAGGATTGAGACAAACATACCAACAAAAAAAAAACTTCAGGGCACAATGTCAACTGCATAACTTCAGAACTAGAAGCAAACATACCAGCATAAAATGCAACTACAAACTTTAGTTATCATGCAACTTTAGTTCACAACTTCAATCCAACAGAAAATGCAACTACAAACTCCAGTTATCATGCAACTTCAATTCCAAACTTCAACCTCACATTTTCAAAACTGGAATCATACATTCTAGCAGAAAATTCATAGCAAAAAAAAAAAAAAAAAAAATTCAACTACAGTTCACAATTTCAACTTCACAAACTTCCAATTTTCATATAACTACAACCGGATATCTTCACTTCTTTCCAAAAAAAAAAAAAAAAAAAACTTCATAACTTCAACTTTACAGTTACAGAGTTGAATACCAAACATACCATTAGAAATTGGTTATCAAAACAACAAAATACCAAATAAACCAGCAAAAAGTGATTATCAGAGCAACAACCAGTTTTTTCACAACACTTCACTCTTTTTCACCCTTTCTCACAACAAATAAATCTGTAGACTAATTGATTAAGACACAGGGCAACTACAGTGAGTTTATCTTTCAATAAGTGGAATTAAGTGGCAAATAAAGCCTTGGTGAGAAATATCTGCAATTTGCATCTTAGAAGGAACATATTGAACCACCAGTTGCTTACCAATTACCTGGTCCCTAATGTAATGAGCATCAATTTCAATATATTTAGTTCGAGCATGAAAAACAAGATTTGCTGCCAAAGCCCCTGCACTAACATTGTCACACCATATGATAGGGGAAGTGTTTAAGGGTATTCCTAATTCAAAGAAAATACTTTTCAACTAAGCAATTTCAGAGGCTATGTGCACAAGAGCCCTATATTCTCCCTCAGTAGAGTATAAGGCTACAACCCTTTGTTTTCTAGAACATCACTATATAAGGTTAGGTCCTAGGTACACACAACAACCACTCGTGGATCTACGATCATCCAGATTACTTCCCCAATCAGCATCTGCATAGCATTCAACATTCAAAGAAGTAGTAGGTTTGAATTGAAGACCATGATCTTGAGTTCCCTTTCGGTATCTTAACACCCTTTTGTAGGCTTGCCCACTGCAATTCAGTGGGAGCCTGAAGGAACTAACTCAGCTTGTTGACTGTGTAGCTAATATCAGGTCTTGTTAAAGTGAGGTATTGTAGAGCCCCTACTGTACTTCTATACAAACTAGGATCTTGGAAAGCAATACTGTTGGTAGAAAATAGTTTAGTGCCTACTGCCATAGGTGTAGTACACATATTTGCATATGAAATTCTTGTTTTAGCAAGGACAACTGACACATACTTAGCTTACTTTAGATGAAGACCTTGAGCTGTCCTAGTAGCTTTAATACCGAGGAAATAATGAGCTAAACCAAAAGCTTTTTGGTTAAACTGAGCTTTTAAATCGTGAACTAGTTTTTTAATAGAAGAAGGATGACCACCAATTATCAAAATATCATCAACATAGATAAGGATGTAGATCATGTAACTATCATATTTGTAGGTAAACTGACTTGTATTTGACACAGAATTATGAAAACCTTTATCCAACAGAGCTTGCTTCAACTTTTCATACCAAGCTCTTGGAGCTTGTTTCAACCCATAAAGAGCTTTAGTGAGTTTGCACACATGACCAGGAAGATGAGGATTTTCAAAACCCTCAGGTTGGTACATAAAAACTGTCTCACTTAGTGCCCCATTTAGGAATGCATTATTAACATCTATTTGCTGGATATCCCAACCATATGTCACTACAAGAGTCAACTAAAGGTTTCAAAATAATCCAACCCAGGTGTTTGCTGAAACCCTTTAGCAACAAGCCTAGCCTTATACTTTTGAAGACTTACCATCTGCATTATACTTAGTCTTGGAAACCCAATTGTTACCAACAACATGTAAATCATCAATCATGGGAACAAGTATCCAGTTATTATTTTTACTAAGGCATCAAATTTAGCCTACATTGCCTATTTCCATTCTTCACATCTTAAGGCTTCTTTCACTAAAGAAGGTTCAGCTTTGACAGAGACCCCTGGGGTAGTAACAAGAGCAGTGCTGTTTTGAGCTACTTTGGCTCTAGTAACCATAGGATGCATGTTTGTGAGAACTAAAGCATCTTGAGTCTTAGAAGAAAGTTGTGAGGAAGTCAACTTAACTTGAAGATGGTAGGATGGTAATGAAGTATTAGATGTGGTGGATGAGGACATAAATTGAGAGGATGTCAAATCAACCTCTAAGTTGCAAGAAGGTAGATTTTGAGTACAATTAGAAGGAACAACAGAGATGTGTAATGATGATGAGGATAAGTCTGATAAAGATTGAGGTAAAGAAGAGGAAGGTGACTTTGTTTGTGAAGATTATTAAGGAGGAGTAGTGGTGAACTCTGCATAGGACAAGAAACTGTTGGAGACTTTGTAGCTGGAGGAATTGCATCAGTTGACTTAGATCTTTATATTGAAGAAACAAAGGGAAAACTAGAAGTACTAGGTTCATGGCAAACTATGTGGGTAGATGGTGAAATAGAATGTCCAAAACCACGTGCATAAGGGAACTCTAATTCATTGAATCTAACATTAGGAGTGATATAGACTTTTCCATCAAACCCAATAAAGACACATTTGGAAGAAAGTAGACTAAACTTATGAGAATTGAAACCCCTTAAGTAGGGAAAACAAGCATAACCAAAAACTTTCAGTGTAGAATAAAAAGGCAATCTACCAAACAAAATCTGATATGGAGAATCAAAATTTAAGACAGAAGATGGCATTCGGTTAATAAAAAACACTACTGTATCAAATGCACACCACTAGAGATTCATAAGCATGACTAAGCAGCCTGTTGTCGTAAAGTTGACACAAGATCCTCCTCACATTCCAATTGGCCTAATTATGAGGAGTCGAGCTAAAAAGATGCAACATGCCTTGTCAAGCGTATTTGAAGAACTTGAAGCCAAGGATGCAATGCATGAAGCTGAGTATTTGTGTTTACAAGGATAATGGCGTCTGAAACAGCAAAAGAAGCTTGGGATAGACTGAGGGAGGAGTTCATGGGAAGTGATACAACAAGGAACATGCAAGTGATGAACTTGCGGAGAGAGTTTGAGATGTTGAGAATGTAGGAAATTGATAAAGTAAAAGAATATATGGATAGGCTTATGAGTGTGGTGAATAAGATCAGGCTATTAGGAGTAGAGATTTGAAAATGTGCTAGTTAGCTTACCTGAAAGGTTTGAATCCAAGATATCCTCCCTAGAAGATTCAAAGGATCCATCACAAATTAGCCTCACTGAATTAGTCCATGCACTACAGGCTCAAGAACAAAGAAGGTTAATGAGGCAAGTGGACACTAATGAAGGTGCTATAATGGCTACTCAAAAGGGAAAGAATATGTAGGGGAATAATAGAAAGTATGCTGGAGACAAGAGAAGAAAAGAGAAAACCAATGGACAGTGGGGAAAACCAAGTGGAGCAAGGAGTTATCCAACATGTTCTTATTGCAAAAAGAAGGGTCACTCAGAGAACAGGTGCTGGTTTAGGCTTGGGATCCAATGCAGAGGTTGCAAACAGTTTGGGCACATTGAGAAAGTGTGCAAGAACAAAGGTGCACAGCCATCACAGCAAGCTTAATCAACAGAGGATCAACAACAGGGTAGTGAGTCTGAGCAATTGTTTGTAGCTTCATGCTACATAACTCAGACCAGCAGTAATGTGTGGCTGATAAACAGTGGTTGTACCAACCACATGGTAGCCAACTTAGAGAATTTCATCAAGCTGGACAAAACCTACAACTCCAGAGTCAAAATTAGAAATGGTGAATATGTGGAAGCCAAAGGAATTGGAGATGTTGCTGTTTTGACACAAACAGGTACCAAAGTTATTTCAAGTGTCCTATATGTACCTAAACTTACACAAAACCTATTGAGTGTAGGACAAATGTTAGAAAAGAATTATACATTGCATTTTCAAAACCATTCATGCATCATACTGGATTGTGAGGGAAATGAGCTGATGAATGTTAGAATGCTGGGAAAAAGCTTCCCGATGGAGTGGAAAAAGTTAGGGAACTTTGCACTAACCAGTAGGTTTGAAGAGTTTGAACTTTGGCATAAAAGGTTTGGCCACTTTCACTACTTAGGACTCAAAGAACTTAAGACTAGAGACATGGTGTTGGACCTACCTGAAATAGAGGAGAAAAAGAATCTTTGCACAGCCTGCCAACTTGGCAAACTCAATAGACCATCATTCCCTACAGATCAAGCCTAGAGAGCCAGTGACAAGTTGTAGTTGATCCACACAGATGTGTGTGGTCCTATGAAAACTAAATCACTAAATGGTAGCAGGTACTTTGTACTCTTCATTGATGATTATTCAAGGGCCTGGGTGTATTTTCTGAAGCAGAAAAATGAGGTTGCTGCTGGTGGAGAACCAAGCTGGAACAATGATCAAGGCCATAAGGAGTGATAATGGGATAGAATACACCTAAAGTGAATTTTGTTCAATCTGCCTTGAAGCTAGAATTTAGCACCAGTTTACTACCCCTTACACTTTGCAGTAGAATGGTGTTAGTGAGAGGAGAAACATGACCATAATGGAGATGGCAAGATGTATGATGGTAGAGAAAAAAATTCCTAAAATGTTCTGGGCCGAGGCTATTAATACAGGAGTTTATCTCCTAAATAAACTGCCAACAAAGGCAGCCAAGAATCAAACTCCAATTGAGGCTTGGAGTGGAGTTAAACCAGCAGTGGGAAACTTGAAAATATTTGGAAGCATATGTTATGTTATGGTTCCAGCAAGCAAGAGAACCAAGCTGGATGATAAGGCAGAGGTTGGGATTTTCATAGGTTACAGTTGCAATTCTAAAGGTTATAGAGCTTATATCTCTGAGTCAAGAAAAATTGTGATTACAAGGGATATAAAGGTTGATGAAAGTGCAATTTGGAATTGGGAAGAGAAGAGAATAGATGAGCAAGTTGAGCCAAGACAGGAAGAGATAAGAGAAGAGCTGATCCAAGTGGCAGATTTTGATGAAGATGAAGAACATGCAATGAGAGGGACTAGATCCCTAGCTGATGTATACGAAAGATGCAATGTGGCTATGGTGGAACCCAAGAATGACTATGAAGCAACAAAGTCTGATTTCTGGAAGGCTGCAATACAGGAGGAGCTCACCATGATTGAGAAGAACAATACCTGGAGGTTAGTGGACAGACCAGAAAAGAGGAAAGCAATCCAAGTGAAATGGATTACAAGCTGAAAATCAACCCTGATGGATTAGTCCATAAGCATAAAGGAAGACTAGTAGTCAAAGGTTTTGCACAGCAACAAGGGATTGATTTTTTTAATACTTTTGCTCCGGTAGCCAGACATGATACCATCAGGTTGTTGCCGGTACTTGCAACTCAATTTGACTGGAAAATTTTCCAATTGGATGTCAAATTAGCATTCTTAAATGGCTGGATTATAGAGGAGATATATGTGGAGCAACCTGAAGGCTATAAGGTCAAAGGAAAAGAAGATCAAGTGTACCTATTGAGGAAAGCTTTGTATGGTCTGAAACAGGCTCCTAGAGCCTGGTACAGTAGGATAAATGACCACTTATGCAGTCTAGGATACACTAGAAGTCCAAATGAACACACACTTTACATTAGGAAGACTGAAAGTGGATTGGTTGTGATCTCTTTATATGTTGATGATTTGTTGATTATTGAAAGTAATCCTGAAGAGTTGAATCAGTTCAAGACAACCATGCAAACTGAATTTGAAATGACAGATTTAAGGCTAGTGACTTACTTTCTGGGCATGGAAATAAGTCAGTCTCTAGAGGGGATTTTCGTGTGCCAACAAAGGTATGCAACTGAGATACTAGTGAAGTTTGGATTGGAGAGTTGTAAACCAGTAGGTACCCCACTGGTTCCCAATTTGAAGCTGAGTAAACAAGATGGTGCAGAGAGAGTGGATGAGGGAAAATATAGAAGTCTGGTAGGTTGTCTGCTATATCTCATAGCCACAAGACCTAACCTCATGTTCACTGCAAGCTACCTTTCCAGGTTCATGAATAACCCAAGTGAGTTGCATTTTAAGGCAGCCAAAAGAGTTTTGAGGTATGTGAGAGGAACCACCATGTTAGGCGTTTGGTTCAAGAAATCCGAAAGTTTGAGACTGCTGGGGTATACTGACAGTGATTAGGGTGGTTCCCTGGATGATTTAAAGAGTACCTCTGGTTATGCATTCTACATGAACCCAAGGTGCAATTTGTTGGTTATCAAGGAAGCAAGAGATCAGGCTCGATCCCTCTGAAGCGTAATATATTTCTGCGATGTAGTAAATCAAGCTGTATGGCTAAGAAAGATTTTGGATGATTTGCAACAAGGTCAAGAAAGTCCTACATTGATCTTGTGTGATAATCAGTCAGCTATAGCCATGGAAAAAAACCTTGTACTCCACGGCATAACTAAACACATTAAGATAAAGTATCATGCAGTGAGGGAAGCTGAACAATGTGGTGAAGTGAGTTTAGTGCACTACAGAGGAGAAGATCAAGTTGCGGACATTATGACTAAAGCTTTGTCCAAATCCAAGTTTGAAGACTTAAGGCTAAAACTTGGTGTTTCCAGCAAAAACATCAAGGAGGAGTGTTAAAGTTATGATGTTGTGCTAGAATTGCATTGTGCAGGAACGGAAGCTTGAAGTTTGTTTTTGCCGCAAATAAAATGGTGTGCATGGTGCTGTGCTGAAAGTAGTAGCTTAGGGGAAGTTTGTCAACTTTTTGTGTTAAAAGTTGTTTAGGTGAATCCAGCTGAATATGAGGCTTTATGTCTCCTAAGTGTAGCATGGTTGTTGAATTTGTGTAGATTACCTTGTATTATGTAAAAGGCTTACTGCAGTAGTGGTTGTAACAGTAAGCCTAAATATGTTATATTATGTGTTTGTTGGTTAATGAAAAGTAGTGAACTCTCTTTTGTTTTTCTTTTCTTTGACAATTCGGCATTACAAAACACCAACAGGGCCCACATGCTGGATATTCTCTGGAACTATTAATCGGGATAAGAATCCTGTACTGCGCTCGTATACGCTCCAACTCTAATTCTGAAAGTGCGGTTGGGGTAAACAAGCTTGGAGCAAGGGGATCGTGGGGTACTTATGCCTCATTAACATTAACAGAAAGACCAGCAGTGCCTCGTTGCTGACTACTTTTGCCTTCAACATGGACAATCTCAGCAAAAGTGGCGGCGATCCTTAGACCACTCACACTAACCCTAGGAGCGCTTGGGCCCACTTCCTCTCTGTTGTTTCTTCCCCTTCGTCGATCCATCAGAGCATTAGGAGCATTGCTGGTTTGCCCCATGGATAAAGGGGAAGTTGTGTGAATGGGGAAATGTCTATCCTCTCTAAAAGACCATTTACTCTCTTTGAAAGTGCAGAAGAAGAAGACGATGATGAAGGTTCACCATCATCCTATTCCTTATAATGATGAACTCCATCAAAATTGTTGTCACTAATCTGGAAAAAAAAAAAAGATCAAAGAGTTATAGAGACTTTTTTCCATTCACCCTAGGACCACCTTACAACAAATCACACCAGTTTTTTTCCACAATCACCAGACAACCTTCAACATTCAAAATCAACATTTCCACAAAAAAAAAGGAAAAAAAATTTCCTACATTTCCAAAAAAAAAAAAGAGAGAGAGAGAAAACATTCTGAAAAAATAAACCTATACAACACCAATAAATTATTGGGACAAGAGAAGAAACCGAACCTTCAAAGGAGAAGCATGCCACCAAAGGCCAGTTGAAGTGAAAAAATCCCGAGAAGGATGCAGTTTCCTCAAACGAAAATGGAGTTACGGTTTTTTCTGCGAAATGATGGAGGATATGAAGTTTAAAAAGGAAAGAAAAAGTAAATAAACCACTTCATTTCTCTTAAATACTCGCCCAAAATGTGCCCCCAACCGTCAATTGAGAACACATGGCAATAATCGAAGAAATAGGGGTGGGTAACTACCAAAAACTTGGGAGAATGTATAGCTGCTAATACCTGAAAAGGGAATGTCGTTACACGTTTGCACATACTTATTGCACCAACCACGCCTAAATTAAATGCATGCAGAAATTCCCAGCTGGCGACTGATTCTTTCTCCACAAAAAGAAAAAACCAAAGGAGACCAACCGTCAAAATCCCAACGGACACATCTATTGTCCCACGCATACTTCATGAGACAGTGACAATGAATCAGAAAAGCAATTTGTGGTAAAGTGCAGCTTGCATTGACGAGCTCACTAAAAAAGGTAAGCAACATGCTCTACCAGCTCGCGATCACCAACTCACGAAAACAGTTCATGGCATCAGTTCGCAAAAACAGTTGGCGATGCCAACTCGCGAAAATAGTTCACAACACCAGTTCGCGAAAACAATTCTCAATGCCAACTCGCAAAAGAAGTTCACAATCTTAGCTCACGAAAACAGCTCGCGACATTAATAAGAGCTTGAAAATACATGTACTTAGTGGTTTTGGGGGATTATTTGTGAGAAATTAGGCTTAAATTAGTAAATTTGCTTAATATTTTCATGAATGTCTTTTATGGGATCAATGGTGTGTTTGAGTGTTTTTAGGTTATTAATGGTAAATATTATGCTTGGATGAATAATCATGTTAGCAACAGAATGAGTGATGAGTAGAAACAAACGAATCAAGAATCAGAGTTGAATTGAAGAAGTTATGGAGTTTTAAAGTTAAAGAGAAAATTCTAGATTACGCTCCAGTTTGGAAATGCTTAAGTATTTCGACAATAGCTAAATTTGTAGACCTTGGATTGAGACAATTCTTGAACCATTAGAAATATGATTTGAATGGATACATTTCATATGTTTACCACTTGACTAAATTCAAACGTTATCATTCTCAAAAATCACCATCTTTGGAGTTTTGAAAAATGATGCAAGGTCTGAACTGAAGAGAAGATTTGGACACCATGCCGTTGCACTATGTTGTGGCACAACAAACTCAGAACCACCCATGCCGTGGCATACTGCCATGGCACACTCATGAAAACTAGAAAATTTATTTTTCTATTTGACTAGGAAATTGGGGTTTTAGGAGTCCTAAACTTATTAGAATGAAGGGAAATATAAATACAAGTCTTTAGCATTGTTTGAGGGAGTTTTTGGGGGAGATCAAAAGGAAAACTATTAGAAGAAAAGAGCATCAGAATTTCTAGAGCTTTTGGAGAAAAGTCATAGAGAAGTTTTTCTTTGTTCTTCCTTAAACTCATGAGTTTTGTTTTAATAAATATGTTTGTTTCTTTCGTATTTTCTATGAACTAACTTTATTTTCTAGGGCTAAGATGTAGCTCAATCTCTTGAATATGTATTGAATAACTTGTGTTAATTGCTGTAGAGATTGCTTCCTAAGTTTTATTATTGTGCATAATGCTTTTGATTCTTAAGGGCCCAACAATTGGATGAATTAATGGACTAAGTTGAGATTGAGAGATGACGCTTAGTTGGTCTTAGGTAGTAAAACCATATATTGAGCGAATGCTTGAGATACTGTACTACAACTTGTGAGTTTTTTGTAAACTCCATAGAATGTAATGATCTCTAATTGTTTAAATATGATTAGAGATAATTTTGGTTAATAATTAGGAGTTAATTTGATAATTGTTCAAGAGAAAATTATTGGAAATTTAGGGAGTTTGACCTTTACGAAGAGCTTAATGAAATTAGCATGAGTTGTCAATACATATGAATAAGAGTTGGTGTGAAATCTATGCCCTAGGTTAGTCATCTTGAGTTAAAACCAAAGAATTATTGAGTTTGTCTTCTTTTCAGTTTTGTTTTGAAAATTCAATTGTTTATTTTAATTTAGGTTTTTCTTGATAAGAGTTAGATTAATAAAATAGTTTATTTTGGTAATTGGTAGCTAGTAGTTCTCTGGAGATGGATATTCGTATACTTATACTTTATTATTTGCACGATTTCGTTCACGTGCGAAAATCACAACATGTTTTTGGCGCTATTGTTGAGGAATTACTATTTTATTTACCAATATCAATACGAGCTATTTTGTTTGGTAATTTGAATTTTTTTTTCTACGTTATATTTGTAATTAATTTAGTTTTATTATTAGGTTTAGTTTATTCTTTTACTTTTAGAATTTTTTTTTTTTTTAGTTTACCAAATTTTTTTTTAAGTCTTGGACCGTACACAAGAGTTAGGTTCAATGGTAGTTATAGGAGGAGAAGAAGTTCAAAAGGCACTCAAGGATTACTCAAGACCTACAATTGAGGGATGTGCTTCTAATATTAGAAGGCCGTCGATTCAAGCAAATACCTTTGAGATCAAGCCTACCATTATTCAGATGATACAACATTCGGTACAATTTGGAGGGTTGCCTAGTGATGATCCTAATTTGCTTATCGAAAAATTTATGGATCTATGAGACACATTTAGAGACAATGGGGTATCTGGTGATGCAATAAAGCTAATGCTTGGTTGATTGCACCACCACCTAGAAGTATCACTACTTGGAATGAGTTAGTCCAAGAGTTCTTTACGAAATATTTCCACCTGTCTAGTCTGCCAAGATGAGAAGTGACATTATTAATATTTTCAACAAGACATGGAGGCACTGTATGAAGCATAGGAAAGGTATAAGGATCTCTTATGGAAGTGTCCTCACCATGATTGCTGATGTGGTTGCTAGTGCAAACATTTCACAACGATTTGCTTCCAAATATGCAAGTTATGATTGATGCAGCAAGTGGAGGTGCTTTGAACAATAAAACACCTAAAGAAGCCTACAACTTGATTGAGGTGATGGTTAGCAATAACTATATGATGCCTCCAAAGAGAAATTTAACAAGGAAAGCAGTCGGAGTGCATGAAGTCGATGGCTACACCACATTGGCTACTCAACTTTCAACCATTCAAAAGCAACTAGGTGTAGCTCTTAAAGTTAATTCTATTGAATCTTCTTCACTAACTTGTGAACTTTGCACAGGGAATCACTTGTCAAAAGATTGTCGAGAAAGGAATCCATCTGCTCAACCAGAACAAGCAAATTATGTTAACAATTTTCAACGAGGGCAAGGGAATTCGTACTCTAACATATACAATCCTTCATGGCGCAATCATCCAAACTTTTCATGGAGCAACAAAAATGAGCACAAACCACCACCGGGCTTCCAACCTCAAAAGAAGAAATCCAACATGGAGAATGTGCTTACAAAGTTTATGGAGGAAACGGGTACAAGATTTGACAAGAATGAAGCTCAACTTCAGAAATATGAGGGCTTGTTGCAAAATCAATCTACTTCTATAGGGAACCTTGAGACTCAAAT
Organism: Pistacia integerrima; assembly: GCA_026225825.1. NCBI lineage: Eukaryota > Viridiplantae > Streptophyta > Magnoliopsida > Sapindales > Anacardiaceae > Pistacia > Pistacia integerrima. The sequence continues at coordinate 23,166,958 of CM047750.1, forward strand.
GGGACAAATACATAGTATTTTATCGGGAAGAGTTCAAGGTTCATTACCAAGTGATACAGAGAAGAATATGAAGGAGAGAGTCAATGCTATCATGTTGATAAGTGGTAAAGAGTTGAAGGAATCAAGCAAGGAAGAAGAAAAAGGGCAAAAACCCAACGCAGAAAAAGTGGACAGAAGTGACCATGTTGTGGCACAAAAGAAATCAAGAGCAAGCATGTCGTGGCACAGTGCCATGGTACAGTAGAGGATAGAAGCAAGAGTATCGTGACACAGGGGCAAAATCTGACAAAAATCCCCACATTGCGACGAATGACGAAACAACCCTTCTGTATCCTCACATAATGTGGAAACAGAAATTAGACAAGCAATTCAGTAAGTTCATGGACATGTTTAGAAGTTTACACATTAACATTCATTTTGTAGACATGTTGGAGCAAATGTTGAAGTACGTGAAGTTTCTAAAAGAGATTTTGACCAAGAAGAGGAGATTTGAATAATATGAGACAGTGATGCTTACGGAAGAGTGTAGTGCGTTGCTATTTAAGAAACTACGACAAAAGCTCAGAGATCCAGAGGGTTTCACAATTCCTTGCACAATAGGTAGTGTTCATTTTGACAAGGTTTTATGTGATCTAGGTGCTAGTGTAAATTTGATGCCCTTTTCAATTTATAAGAAATTAGGCCTAGGGGAAGTAAAACCAACCACTGTTCATCTTCAATTAGCAGATAGGTCTATAAAATATCCTGGGGGAGTAGAAGAGGATGTCTTAATAAAAGTAAATAAATTAATTTTCTCAGTAGATTTTATTGTGCTTGATATTGAAGAAGATTGGGAAGTACCTCTAATTTTAGGAAGATGTTTTTCCAGCTACGGGTAAGACTTTGATTGATGTTTACCAAGGAAAGCTAATCTTAAGGGTAGAGGATGAACAAGTTGAAGTTAATGTTTTTGATGTTGTGAAGTATCCATCCGAGGTAGATACATGTTTTGAGATTAGCATCCTTGATGACAAAGTAGTTGAAACCTTAGAAGAAAAATACCCTCATCCACCCTTAGAAAATTGTGTGCTCAATTTTAGGACTATGGAGGAGGAGATTGAGAATAAGAGGGAAAGAGAGCAATTGAAGCTCTATGTAGATGGTGGCATTAAAGATATGAGGGCTTCGATTTTCCTAGATGATTCGAATTGAAGGAGTCAAAAATTTGAGCTTATGAATCTAATAAAGCGCTTTTTGGGAGGCAACCCAAGCTCTTTACATTAATTTTAACTTTAGTTTTGAATTTGTTGTGGTTTGATCATGAGTCAATTTTTTTTTTTTTTTTTTTTTTTTACATTTTCATTTAGTTTGACTAACATTGATGTTGTGTTTGTTTCTCTAAATTCATATATTTAACAAGTGAGTTGTGTTGCCGATAAGGTACACCAAAAGTCTCTTTGTTTCTACAGGAAGTTGGAGGTGATTGAATTATTGATAAATCAATATTTGTCCAAGTATTTTGTTATGTTTCTGGTTGTTGTTTTTGTCTTTTACCTTAAGAATATGTTACTTTGAGGTGGTTTTTACTATTTTGAAGGTACATGAGTTTTTGGAATGCATTTGGAAGAAATCGTGCAAAATGGGTCGAGAATCGGAGTTGAGAAGAGGAAGAAAAATTTGAAGCAACTAGATGGTGCCGCGGCATAGTTTTTCTACGCCGCGGCATAGTTTTTTTGTGTCGCAGCATGTTTTTTTGTGCCGCGGCATGAAAAAGTTATCTGGGCAGAAAGTTAATGCCGCAGCATGAAGAATTCGACTCCGCGACATGAAAGAGTTTAAGGTTTGCAGGAAGATTTGGCGCGATACCATAAAACCATGTCGCGGTGCGGATCGAGGAGAAAATAAAATTCTCAACTTCTCAAACTCCAAATTGAATTTGTACTTTCCCCAAAACAACCCTAGCAAAGAAAAACTATAAATAGGACATGTAATTTATTTTAGAGAGGATTCTCTTTGACCTAATTTTAGAGTTTTATGCTTTTGAGAGTGTTGCTTTATTGAGAGAAATTGTGAGATTTCAACAAGGGAGAGAAGGAAGAGGATCAATCTACTTTAATTCCTATGTGATTTCTTTTCAGTTACATCTTATTTTGAAATATGATTAGTTTTTCATTCATTGAGTTCATTGGCTTGAGTTTGATTATAAACAACTAAATATATTGTGGGAGTTTAGTTTAACTATCATGATTGTATTGGGTATTTGGTGATTTGTTTTATGAAGATTTTAGATTGTTTCTTGTTTAATTGTTCTTCAAGATATTAATTATAATTTGTTGATTGGCCAACTACTTTTTATAATTAAAATTGAGAATTAAGGTTCTAGTGATCATCTTGCCTTAATTAAGCTTTATTAAACAAGATTTCAAATTGAATACATGATCATTGTTTTAATTTAGATGGTTGTTTGATTTCCTAGTGCATATTACAATTAATTAGTTAACAACTTGATCATAGAAGTTAATTAGTTAATTATAAACAGAGAATAAACATGATCATTGAAATTCTTTATGGTTTAGTGGAAAAATCAACAATCTGAATTTAGGGTTTAATTGTTTTATTTGCCAGATATCCCAATACAAGATTAAGAAGTTAGCTAAATCCCCACTATCACTCTCATTGGTTTAATTAACATTCAACAGATTGCGTTTGTTAGTTTTTATTAATTTACAACTTTATTTTAGATTAATTTCATCCAACTTTTGGTTAGAGTGTTTAGGATTTTATTAATTGTTTAGTTTAGTTGTTAAAGAAAATAAATTAAGAATTTAGACCACTGCAATTCCGTGAGAGATTGACCTTGGGAGTAAACTTATCGCTAGCTATTAGTGATTCGTACGCTTGCGAGTATTAAATTTGCACATCAATTGTCACACAAATTCCGACTTCACTATTGAAAAAAGGGGATGAATTTTTCTTTTCTCTTTTTCCTTTTGTTTACATTTCTGCATTGGGGACAATGTAGATATGTAATGACCACATGGAGGTACGTAATTTAATTTATGCTCTTATACCTTTAGTTGATTTTTGCTAAAGTTATTTTGAGGAAATGTGAAGAAAATGTCTTAAACTTGCATTAAGGGTAAAATGGTCTTTTCACTCAAAATTAGTTGAAATTGTGGGGAGTGAAAAAAGATAGAATTTCATGGAGAATGCAATAAAAATGAAGGCATTATGGTAATTGACTAAGGGACATAGATGAAATTTTAAAGAAAGTGCAAGGGCAAAATGGAAAACTAATATATAATTTTATGTTATATCAAGGATTGACCCTAGCCACTCTTCAACCCATTTTCACACCACCTTCTCCTCCAAATCCTCTCAATTTCTTCACTTCTTTTTCAAAAGAAATTCATAGATTTTGGGTATTTTTTGAGTGGATTTTCAATCCTAAGCATCTTTAGGTAAGATTCTTGCACTAAGAAGTGATTTTTCATTTTTAAAGTGTTGAATTTTGATGGTTTGTGCTCATAGGATTTAAGTTATGTTGTGTAGAGAATTTTCTTTATGCATATATATGTGTATATGTAGAATTGTTGATGGATTTGGTATTGAAAGATGATTAGAACATATCCATGAGAAGTTGTGTTGGTGTATTTGATACTTGATGAATGTTTGGTTGAAATTTGGAGAATTGAAGTGGAAATTTTGGAGTGTGTATTTTGGGCAGATTTGGCATTAGTTATGGAGGATTTTATTCCAAATTTTTGGTGGCCTAGAAGAGAGATAGAAGTGTAGCCAAATTAGTGTTAATTTGTGCACATGAATTGTTTGATGAAATGTCAAAGAGAAGTGCATGTATGAGTATGATTATGTGTTACTTTGGGATGAGTTTGTAGATGCTAGAGAATAACATGTTTGCATTCCATAATGCATAATTGCATCTAAACATGTGAATTTAGAAAGAATTATAAGCACGAAACCATCTACATGCATAAATATTCATAACAGCATGAAAAAGCACTAAAATATGTTAAAGAGAAAATAGAAAGAAATGAGAATATTAAAGATATTCAAATCTGAATTTTTATTTAAAGAAGTGTAAAAAGATAAAAAGAAGAAAAGGTTGTTGCAATGGGGAGCCCGTGAGTGACATAGCCCCACATGCACGCCGCCTTTAGTAAGCAGCCTCAGAATTCAGAAAGAAGAATTGTACAATCCGTTAGAAGTGCGTGTGGATGAGGACTATACCTAGAATTAGAGAATTCACTCACACAGCCAGGGTTCCAAATCCATGCCTCAACCGAGTCCGATCGGCAAGAAAAGAAAGAAAGAAAAGAAAGAAAAGAAAGAAAAGAAAGAAAGAAAAGAAAGAAAAGAAAAGAAAAGAAAGAATAGAAAAGAAAGAAAGAATAGAAAAGAAAGAAAGAATAGAAAGAAAGAAAAGAAAGAACAGAAATAAAGAAATAAAGAAAAAGAAACAGAAAACAAAATAAGAAAAGATAGAAAAGAAAATGCATAATCTATGCATTTGTGCATTTGCATCATGAATATGCATAATACCATGCTCATTATTGTGAGTAGTGAAAAATTAGAAAATTTAGAGAAAAACAAAGAGCAAAACAAAGAAAGAATGAGAAAGAATAGAGAAAGAACAGAGAGAAGAACAGAGGAAGAATAGAGAATAATCGGGAAGTGTGATGTAAGGAAAGAAAATTCAGAACTTAAGCAATGGAGAGAGAAGGGTAGCATAACGGGTTTACTTATTGAGCAATTAGTGCTCACTCCGTTGTTTTTAATGTTTTTTGCAGGTAATAGGTGAGTTGTAGTCGCTTGGAACGTCACGCAGTGGAAGGGTTGGGCTACACTGTCAAGTTGCTATTTTGAATATATTTTGTAAATATTTGTATATAAAGAAAAATTAAATATGGGCACATACTTTTTACTCGTTTATATGTGTATTTTCTTATATATATTTTTAATGAGTTTTACTGATTATTTTACGAGTATACTAGCTAGAAAGAAAGTATTACATTGTTGGTATCAGAGCAAAGGTTTTGGCATTTGGCAGTGTGCCTCTCCTGCCATGTTGATGTTCCATAGCCGACCGTTGTAAGTTATTTCTTTCCTTACTTGTAGTAGATGAGTTAATAGAGTTGATTAAAAGTGTTGGTTTATGTAGATGAGACGTACAACCCAAGGAAGCAGTAGGAAGGAAATGAGCACGGGTGAACCCCCGCTTCGGATGAAGCAGGAACCTGATGTTCACACCGGTAGGAAGGAAATGAGCACGGGTGAACCTTCTAACCCTTTAGAATCTACTCCCCCTGTCTTCGATGAAGCGAGGATTCGTAATATTATACAATAAGTCTTGGCAGAAAATCAGGGATGCTCCATACCAGAGAGAGTTGAGACCTCGGTTATTATACCAACCCCTAGAGAGGAGAGAAGGAGAAACCAGTACCCCCAATAGTGCAGAATCGTATTGAGCCGATATATGGGTTGCCTAGTCAACACCAACCGTCAGAATTTAGGGGTACTGTGGATCCAATAGTGGCAGATGAGTGGTTCAGATTAGTGGAGCGTACGACGGCACTTTTCCTTATGATAGACGAGGAGAAGATTCAGTATGCCAGTTTCTTATTTAGGGGTGATGCCCGTATATGGTGGGAATTGATGGAGAATACTCATGATACAGCTTTGATGACCTGGGGAGATTTCAGAAGATTGTTTGAGGCATAATATAGAACAGTTGATTGAGTCCATGAAAAGATTCAGGAGTTTATTAGTTTGCAACAAGGGGCTAATTCAATGAAAGAATATTCAGTGAAATTCAATTCCCTGGCAAGGTTTGTGCTAGGTGTAGTGAGTACACCAGAATTGAGGAGAGATAAGTTCGTGCATGGGCTAAAACTAGAAATAGCCCAAGATATGATGGCCGGTGCCTAGCCCCCTCAGACATACAGTGAAGCTTTGGAATAATCTTTACGGGCAGAAATATTTGTGAATAAGCTAACCCCAGCAACTCTATCAGCAGTAGCCCCCAGTGTTCCACCTCCTGCTCCACATAGAGATAGAGCTGATGCCCCCACTAATAAAGAGATAAGAAATAAAAAAAAGTTTCAACCTAAAAAGAACATGAGGGATTGGCAGAATAAAAAGCCGAGAACCAGTGAAGTTCCCCAGTGCCAGAAGTGTGGAAGAAATCATTCTGGGGAGTGTCTAAAAGTTTTGGGCCAAAATGTATGCTATAGATGCCGGCAGCCAAGGCATATGATGAAAGATTGTAAAGCCCCTCCTGCACCTGCAGTGCAGACACCTAGAGGTACCAATGCTTGAGTGTTTACAGTAGCCCAGAGTGAAGCTGAAGCTAGCCCATCTGTAGTTACTGGTCAGTTATTATTTCATTCAGTTTCCCTTTATGCATTAATTGATTCTAAAGCCACACATTCATTTATTACACATGGGATTTTAGAGAGATTATGTTTAAAACCTATTAGAGTGGATTGTCCCATTAAGATAGAGTTACCAGATGGTGTTATTGTAGTAACTCAAGAGAAGAGATGCTTCCAGGGGAGTCCTTAGTGATCCATGGAAGGGAGTTGCCAGTGGATTTGATAGTGTTTGATATGCCCAATTTTGATGTTATTTTAGGCATGGATTTCCTAGGGAGATTTGGAGTAGAGATTGATTGTCAGAAAAACAAAGCAAGATTTAATCTTGATGATAGAGATAAGTTTAATTTCGGCGAGGGTCACCAGCTTAGTATGTTAATCAGCAGTGTAAAGGCTAGAAAGATGTTAAGGAAATGGTGTTTGGGGTATATTGCTCATGTAGCGCACAGTATTGATGTCCCACAACCAGAGATTCAGAATGTGCGAGTAGTTCGGCAGCTCTTAGATGTATTTTCGAAAGATTTGTCGGGTTTACCTCCGGAAAGAAAGTGTTACAAGATATTAGGTTGGGGGTAAGGGAAGTCTCTTCCAAAACTTTTGAATTTATGAGGAAATTTTTTTTTATTATTATTTTATATATATATATATATATATATATATATATATATTGTATGTGTGATTTTGTTTTGAATTGTTTAGTTCTTGGATTAATTTGTATGTCAATGATAGCATTATGATTGTGATATACATGTAACTTTGAGAAGACATTAATTGTTGCGTAGTGTGAAGATGTTAGTAAGTGTCAATTGCATCTAGTATATGACTCTCTTGGTAATGAGTTTGATTAGTTGAAAAATCTAACTACTTAGAGAAGTTTTATGTGTGATTTTTATGGGCATTAAATTTTGAGATCTCAAAAAACTATAGAGCGCATTTGATAACCACTTGAGACAAAATCCTAGAATTCACATTGCTTAGGATATGATTTAGGCAATTTTCTTTGGAACGATTGAGCCTTTCAAGCCAAACTTTATTATTTTATCCTTAGTCAACCCTTTTTGAGCCTATTATATACACTTGAAAGCCTTGTTTCTTTGTTTTAAACCTACTATACTTACCTTCATGATGAAGCCTAAAATATTTTCCGACCCATCTTATTATGAGAGACTTAATTGGGTGTGACCTTAAAAGAAAAACTCATGAAAAGAAGTGTGGTAGAAGAAGAAAAACAATAATATCTTTTCAGTGATCGAGGAATAAAAGTTAAGAAAATAATTTGAGAAGCAATTACAAACATAAAATTTTATTTTATTCAAAACCAGATTTATCTCTTAGTAAAACTTATTCCTTTATGATGAAGCCTAAAACACTTTCCGACCCATCTTTCTTTTTCTGCTACATTATTGACATAAAAGGCAGAACATCTCCATGGAGATTTACTGGGTCTAATTAATTTTTTTTCTTGTAACTCTCTGATTTCTCTATGAAAGTGTTCAAGTAATTCCTTATTCATTTGTATGGGTCTAGCTTTTGCTGGTATATTTTTTTCATCAAAATTCTTGATATAGGGAAGACAAACTACGTGTTGTTTTCTATTCCAAAAGGCATTTGGAATTGTCAAGCATATATCATGTGCAAATTGTTTTTTTGTATTTTTAATAATTTCTTGAATTTTTAGAGTTTCTAATTGTTGCTTTATTCTTTCATGTTTTAGTTCTTCTTTTAAGAAATTAATTTGTCTTTTCTTATTATTAATAAGATTTATTTTTGATATTGATAAGTTTTTTAAATTATTAATATCTTTTACTAATGGCGGATTAACAAATTCAAATGTTACATCTTCTCCTAAAATATTTGTTGTTATTCCTTTATTGTTTACTGTAAAAGGATAAATTTGAGTAATAAAGAGGGTACCTAATATAACATCTTGATCTAAATCTTTTGCTAAAATAAAAGTATTTTTATTACAAAAATTTTGTATAAGTACATGAGCATTAGATAATTAATAATTAATGTTTAATTGTTGACCATTAGCTCCATGTAATCTTTCTTTTGTTTTTTCGTAATATTTTTTTGGAATTAATCTTTCTCTTATATAATTTTGATATGCTTCTGTGTCTGCTAAGGCTTGTGTAATAATATCTAATTTATGATTAATGTTGATTCTAATGTAAACATGCCATTTTTTAAATTGAATCCTAGATATTTCATTAATAAATGATTCTTCAGTTTCTTCAAAAAAAAAATTAATTATGATTTTGAGGTTGATGATTGTTCTATAGTTTTTTTAGAGGCTTTTAAACATAATAAATCTGTCTTAATTTCAAAATTATCTTTTTGTAATTCTTTAACTTGATTTTTCAGAATATTGATTTCTTCTTTTGTAATTGAGTTTTGTCCCTTAATTCATCAGGAAAATCATTTGCAAATTATATTGACCTATCAATTAGTTTAATAGTTCCTTTATAAATTTCTTGACCTAAAAATCTGATTTTTGTTTGAAATAATTTCATTTTGGTGGCTAAAACAACTAATCCATTTCTTTTAATAATTTCTTCAAATATTTTTAAATGTTTAAATGTTGATCTATTGATTCTGAATAAACTAAGACATCATCAATAAATACTATTGTAAAATGTATATAAGGATTAAATATATCATTCATAATGTTTTGAAATTCTGAAGGTGCATTTTTTAAATCCGAAAGGCATAACGTTCCATTCATATTGACCGAAAGGAATATTAAATGTCGTTTTGTATCTATCTAATTCATCTATTTGAACTTGCCAAAATCCTGATTTCATATCAAATTTTGAAAATATTATAGCATTATATTATCTATTGATTAAATCTTTTTTGTTAGGTATTGGATATCTAATCCATTGTAATACCTTATTTAATGGTTTAGAGTAACTTGTGTGGGTTTGTCAAATCTTTTTAATATGTCTTTTAAACTATAAGAATCTACATCTTTTTGTTTTTCTTCAGAGAAAATTAATTCTTTGAGTTTTAATAAATATTCTCTTTTAATATCTTCATCCTGAATCTTATCAATAATATCTAATAAAAATTCTTTTGATTTAGTGATAACTTTATTGACTTAGGTCTAGAACTTAATATCATATTTATTGATTTCATTGCATAGTAGCAAGGCCCCATGCAATTACAATCATCAAAATCTTGTGAAGACTCACTCATTGTTTCAGAAGAGTTTTCTTGAATTTGATAAATCATATCTTCATTATTTGTATTATAACTAGATTCTTCTTTAGAGTCTGTTTGAATAATATTTAATAATTGTTGTTTTAATTCTGAATTTGTTTCTAATTTTTTAATTTGATTTTTCATAGGACACTTAGTTGCATAATGACCTTGTTGTTTACATTTACAACATATGATAGGTTTTTTAGATATTTTAGAAGATTTTTTTCTTTTTATAAGGCTTATCGTAAGATTTTTGTTCATGTTTATAATCTCTTTTGTAATAAGGTTCTTTATATTGTTTTTGTTTTTTATCTTTTTTATATTTAACAGAGGGAGGTAATATTTTTTCAAAACCATATTGACTACAAAATACACTTACTTTTGTTTTCTTATGTTTTAATTCATTTTTTAATTTAGCTTTTAATTTTAAATCAGTGCAAATTATTAAAGCTTCATTGTTAATAAAACTAATTAAATCTCCATAGGTTATTCTCATAAGTTCCATCATATTTTCTATATAATGCATTTTTAACAGTTTGACTAAATAATCTAGGTAGACCTTCTAGGAACCTTTCTTTCCAATAGGGTTTCCTACAATTTGTTCTTGTGAATACTTTTTGTAGAAACATATCCTTATACCATCTAAAATTTGTCATGGTTGGACATCTTAAGTTTGATAATATTTCTTGTGATTTTTTCTGAAAGCTTGTTGGGTCTCCTACAAAGTTTTTGGTTATTGCATAAATTAATGTAGCTACAATGTCTCCTTCTTATTCATACTCCATTTGACTAGTACCTTCTGTTTTGACTTTTCTAATCTTTTTTGTTGCGTGTAATATGTGGGATTTATGTGATTCTGGTAAGGGATTTATGTGATTCTGGTAAACCATTATCCCACCAATTCTTAAGCATTCCCGTAAATCTTGAGACTAATATTTTTGCTATTTAATTATTAGTGTTGTCATGAGATTTATAAGCTAATGCTGACATAGTCATTTCTTGTAAAACGTTTAATAGTTGGTGTTCACTTAATCCATCTATATTCCATTCATCAGAGCCATAGACCTGTCTTTCAATACAAGCATTGCACCCAAGGGAACTCTCACTCATGACCTAATGACGAAGTGAGGCTCTCCACCCCTGGGTGTTGAGTCACCTGTTAAGTAGTGACTTGGTTTTTTTGGTAGGTATCTTTACTAGGCATAGCCATGAAGGTAGTGGTGGTCCCGGTTGTCCGTTGGTCAATGATAGTGTATCGTAAGACCGTGGTCCTGGACTGGATCCGTTGGTCATTTGTTCACCCATGCTTAATTGATAGGGCCTTCTAGTAATGGCAGTATATGGTATCAGAGCCATAGACTTGTCTTTCAATACTGGCATTGCACCTAAGGGAACTCTCAATCGTGACCTAATGTCGAAGTGAGGCTCTCCGCCCTTGGGTGTTGAGTCACCTATTAAGTGGTGATTCGTTGGTTCTAGTAGGTATCTTTACTGGGCATAGCCATGAAGGTAGTAGTGGTCCCAGTTGTCCATTGGTCAGTGGCAGTGTATGTAAGATTGTGGTCCCGAACTGGATCCGTTGGTCAGTTGTTCACCCATGCTTAATCGGTAGGGCCTTCTGGTAATGGCAGTATATGGTATCAGAGCCATAAACTTGTCTTTCAATATAGGCATTGCACCTAGGGGAACTCTCACTCATGACCTAATACCGAAGTGAGGCTCTCCGCCCTTAGGTGTTGAGTCATCTATTAAATGGTGATTCAATGGTTCTAGTAGGTGTCTTTACTAGGCATAGCCATGAAGGTAGCGGTGGTCCCGGTTGTCTGTTGGTTAGCGGTAGTGTATCATAAGATCGTGGTCCCGGACTGGATCCGTTGGTCAGACGTTCACCCATGCTTAATCGGCGGGGCCTTCTCGTAATGGCAGTATATGGTATAAGGCAGGATCATTAAAAATTGAAGAAAATATAAATTCAAGTGATGATAAGTAAAATGAATGAAGATGTAATAAAATGTGTATGTTTTGATAAATATGGAAAATAAAAATGAGATGAATATAAAAGGTAGTGATGAAATGAAAGTACTGAAGGAAACCTACAAGTATCGAAGTGTTAATGAAGAAACGTTTATTGCTTGATGACTTTTTTACAAAGTATTTTCAAAGGACACTAAAATTTTGCTCTCTCACTTTTTGATCTCTTGTTTTCTCTCTTTTTTCGTATTCTGCTCTTGCATTCTAAGTGATACATATTTATACTACAAAAAAGCGGATTTCAAATACATTTGAATCTGACTTCATTATTACAGTACAGGATAAAATATAAAGTGGTTGATAAGTTGATGAGCTGTCTTGAATACGTATCTTGAATTATTGAGAAACTATCTTGATATTGGCAGACAAAATGATCTTGTTGATAAGGAGAATCTTGAAAATCTTGATATCCACTGAAAGTATTGAACATATGATAAAGCTGGTGCTAAGTCATTGTCCTTTATTGAAATCATAATTGATTATGGAACATTGCATAACAGTCATCTTCCTCTTAATCGCTTGGTAACTTTGGTGTTGTCCGAATTTTCTTTTTGAGATGAGGAAGATCCAATGGCCATAATTATTTTGTCCATATCTTAAGGGGTTTGGCATTGAGCCAACTCAGCCAAAAGTTTTGATTTTTGCATCAAAAATGTTGATTGTTGTTGAGGTTGACATAAATGAGGGTGTTGAGAAATCCATATCCTACATGGCTGGTGAGCTAACATTTTGGATGAAAAGCTATGCCACCGTTTAATAAAGAATTTTCTTTGTAATTCTCTGAATTTTGGAGGAGGAGGTGTAGTGATATAAAATTGCCAACTCATTATCCAAGCAATTAAAAAATTCTTGGAAAATGCTAGCAAAGGTTCTTCACTGTTATTGAAATTTTTGGTGAATAATTGATATCCTTCCCAAACCCAAGGTGAGAGAATTTTTTCATTTAAACCGAAAAAATTGGACCATTGTTGAAACCATTTTGGAAAAGTTTTTGGACAAGTTTTCTCAAATATAAAGAACCAAGAATGTGTTGTATGTGATAAACAGAAAGTATAAAACCAAGCTTTTTGATAATCTTTATATGAAAATTCTTCAAGAATAAAGGTTTGAGAAAATAGGTGTTTTTTATAAATTCCAATACGCCAATCTTGTGGTCTCAAGACTTTTTTGATTTTGCATTTGAAAAAGCAATTTTATTTGGATCATTTTTACCTGGATTATGGGTAATTTCAATTGAATCAGTATCAACTGAAATAAATTCATAAAAGGTTCTTGTTTTTAATAGATCATCAGGAATAAAATAAAAAACTGGAGGGAAAATTTTTTTTAAGGTTTCTTGAAAAGTTTGTCCCCAAAATTCAGGTTCAATAATACAAATTGATGGGGTTGTTTCTTTTTCAATGTAATGAAATGTTGGATTAATGCTAAAAGGTTTTGATGGAGAAGGTGAATAAGATGTTGGTATTGTAAGGGCTTGTTGATAATTTTTTGGTGGTGATGAAGAAACAAATTCTTCATCTAGAAGAGTGAACCGATTTGGTTGGTTAATAATGGTTTTCTGTTTATTGGGTTTTGAAGGCTTTGATTGCAGGGTAATAGGTTGTTGAGGTGGTAGCATTGCATACGATGCTTTTGATTTTGGATTATTTGGGGTTTGATGGGAGTGCCCATCTTTTCTGTAACACCCATATCGAGGTACGTAACTCTATTTACGCTTTAATGCCTTTAGTTTTACTTATTTCAAGATTAAAGATTGAAAATTAGAAGTTGCAAACTTCGCTACGGCAACGTACACTCTGGAATGCTTTGCCGAGGCGAGGAAACAATTTCGCCGGGGCAAAGAACTTGCTAGAATTTTTGAGAAAATTCTGGAAAACTTACTTAAGGGCAAAATGGTCATTCCACCCATAATTAGTTGAAAAGTAGTAGAATTTCATGGAGAATACAATGAAGATGAGGGTATTATTGTAACTGACTAAAGGGCAAAGATGGAATTTCATAGAAAGTGCAAGGGTAAAATGGGAAAGTATAAGTAATATTATGAGTTATTAAGGGTTCAAGAGTGAAAACTTTAGACATATTCCCCTTATCTCCCGCCACCTTCATCCCCGATTCTCTCAAATTTCTTCAACCAATTTCCAAGGAAATTTAGAGGATTTTGGCTAGATTTTGGTAAAATTTCAATCCTAAGCATCCAAAGGTAAGAATTCTTGCAATAAGATGTGAGATTAATTTTTAAAGCGTTGAATTTTGATAGTTTTATATGCTTAGGGTTTAAGAGGAAGAGGAAATCTACCAAGAGAGATTATAATGTTGGAATTACTTAAGTTCAAGGTAAGTAAATCCAACCCTAATCATGATTTGAGAAATAATTGTGTAGAGAAATTCTTATATTTTTATGTGCTTGCATGTTGAGAATTGTTGATGGAATTGATGATGATTCATGGTTAGAATTCCCCCATGAGGAGTGATGTTTGTGAATAGGGTGATTGATGGAAGTACGGATGAGTTAAGGAAGAATTTGAGTACAATTATGGAATGTGTTTTTCCTGGCCAGGTTTGATGTTGCTTTTAGGGAGCTTGGCTCCAAATTTTGGTGGTTAGAGATTGTTATGGAAGTGTAATCACCTTAGTGCCTTGTTTGTGCATACAAAGTGTTTGATGAAATTTCAAAGTGAAGTGTATGTATGAATATGATAGCATGTTATATTGATATGAGTTTGTAGATGGTAGAGAAAGTAGAGAATGATATGTTCACATGCCTTATTGCACTCTTGCATTTAATCATGTGAGTATAGAGAGAATAACAAGAAAAATGCCATCTACATGCATACATGCATATAAGAACATTAAGAACATTAAAGAATAAAGAGAAAGAAAGAAATTATGAAAGAACACATTTAAAGAAAGAAAAGAGAAGAGAAGGTTGTTGCGTGGGGGACCCGTGAGTGACAAAGAAGAAGAATGTTCCCACATGCACGCCGTCTTCATTGAGTGGCCTAAGAATAAGAAATAAGAATGTGTACAGTCTGTAAGAGTGCATATGGATGAGACTGTACCCAAGAAAGAATTTCAGAATACACTCACACGGCTAGGGTTCCGAATCCATGCCTCAACCGAGTCCGATCGACAAAAAAATACTAGAAAGAAAAGAAAGAATAGAAAAAGAAAAGAAAGAAAGAAAGAATAGAAAAGAAAAGAAAGAAAGAATGGATAAGCAAGAAAGAAAAGAAAGAAAAGATATAGAAAATAGAAAAGAAAACAGAATAAGAAAAACAGAAAAGAAAACTTTGCATAGAAAGAGTTTATGCATTGTGCATATGCATCATGCCATTGCTATAATCTTGAGCTAGTTTCCCTAGTTGTGCTTACATATCAGTAAGTGAGAAACTAGAATTTTAGAAAAAGAGAGAAAAGAATAAAGAAATTTGATGTAAGGAAAGAAATTCAGAATATGAGTAACAGAGGAAGAAAGGTTGTATAGTGGATTTACTTACTAAGCAACTAGTACTGCTCACTCCGTTGATTTCACTGTTTTTTCCAGGTAATAGGTGAGAAGCCGTCAGATGGAACGTCAAGAAGCGGAGGAGAATGGCACTTCTGTCTTGTTGTATTTTGAGTTTATGTGAATGACTTTCTTACTTGAGTAGAAAATTTGTTTATAAAGTAAAGTTAATTACTGGGCCCACTATCTTGTAGTTATTTACATATATGTTTTCTATAACCTATTTAGTAATTTCATATTATATTTCCCAAAGTATACTAGTTAGAGAGAGATATTACATTTTCCTCACTTTCTCTCAAAAAATTCTCGTCCTGAAAGTTATTATGACAGAGACTATTAGAGTAAAAAAAAATTGATTATTTCATTTCATTGAAAACATGATTTTGAAAAGTTTTAAATTTTAATGCAAAAAGTTTAAAACACGTTTTTGTAATGCAAGCATCCAAAAATTTTCTAGCATCGAGTCATCCTCTTGTAGGAACAATTTCTAGACTCTCTAGTTTAGTAATAGCATTTATCCTAGATATTGAAATATTTTTTAAATTACTAATGTCTTTTACTAATGGCAGATTAACAAATTCAAATGTTACATCTTGTCCTAAAATATTTGTTCTAATTCCTTTATTGTTTACTGTAAAAGGGTAAATTTGAGTAATAAAGGGGGTACCTAATATAACATCTTGATCTAAATCTTTTGCTAGAATAAAATTATTTTTAATACAAAAATTGTGTATACATACATGAGCATTAGATAATTTATAATTAATGCTTAATTGTTGACCATTAGCTCCATGTAATCTTTCTTTTGTTTTCTCATAATATTTTGTTGGAATTAATCCTTCTTTCATACAATTTTGATCTGCTCTTGTGTCTACTAAAGCTTGTGTAATAATATCTAATTCATGATTAATATTAATCCTAATATAAATATACCATTTTTGAAATTGTATTCTAGAGATTTCATTAATAAAAGATTCTTCAGTTTCTTCAACAATTTTTAATTCTGATTTTGAGGTTGATGGTTGTCCTATAGTTTCTTCAGAGGCTTTTAAACATAATAAATATGTCTAAATTTCAAAATTATCTTTTTGCAATTCTTTAACTTGATTTTTCAGAACATTAAATTCTTCATGTAAGTCACTTAGAGTAACTTGTGTGGGTTTTTCAAATCCTTTTAATATATCTTTTAAATTATAAGAATCTACGTCTTTTTGTGTTTCTTCAGATAAAATTAATTCTTTAAGTTTTAATAAATATTTTCTCTTAATATTTTCATCCTGAATTTTATCAATATTATCTAATAGAAATTCTTTTGATTTACTGATAACATTTATTGACTTAGGTCTAGAGGTTGATATCATATTTATTGATTTCATTGAACTATTAGGATTTTGTAGAGATTTACTTTTAATATCTGGAGAGTTTTCTATATCTACGGATAAATCATTGGATTCTTTTTCAGAATTATTTTGAATTATGTTTAATGATTGTTGTTTTTGTCTTTTAGTTGGACACATGAGAGCATTGTGTCCTTCTTGTTTGCATTTCCAACATTTTATTCTTTAGCGTTTATTATTGTAGTAAGAACGTTTTCTTTTCCTATAATTTTGTTCTTTTATTGGGGTTGATTTTGAAAGGACATTAATGTCTAATTTTGAAGGTGATAATTCACTAATTTTTTTACGAATAGTTTCTAAAATAGTGTTGTGATTATTAAACTTAACAATTTCTTCTTTTGGTATATTGAAGGGTTCAAAAAATGGTTTAACATATTTTTATGAATAAAAGAGTGTTGAATTACATGTTGAATTTCCTATTTGTACTATCTCCTTCCCGGGAGTTTTTGAAAATTTTGTGATTATGTGTGTAGTGTTATCTTCTATCCTATTCATTTGTTGACTAATAGTGTGG
This sequence comes from Pistacia integerrima, assembly GCA_026225825.1. Taxonomy (NCBI): domain Eukaryota; kingdom Viridiplantae; phylum Streptophyta; class Magnoliopsida; order Sapindales; family Anacardiaceae; genus Pistacia; species Pistacia integerrima. The sequence goes on from CM047750.1 coordinate 23,183,980, forward strand.
AGAATTTGATTAGAGTAATTGTTTTGATGTTAAATATTTTTAATATCGCTTAAAGTTTGTTGTTTTTTATCATCATCAATTTTATTAATTTTTTTAAAGGATGATGCTATTATTTCTGCTTGTTGATGTTCTATTTTAATTTCTTCTAAAGGTGGATGTACAGATGTAATAGTTTTATTTGTTGATGTTTGCCAATTTTTTGTTGTATTAGTGGTTACAAAAATAGTTTTCTTTTCACTTAAATTTTGATAATATTTTCTATTTTCTAACCAATTAAAGAAATAAATATTTTGTTTTAATTTTTTCTTGTGTATTGTACCATTCAGATCTAAGGGTATTTTGTTCTTCTGGTTTAAATGTTGTAAAGAAAATTTGTCTTTTCTCTTTATTATAGTTTTTAGGAATTCTTGTTTTGATAATTCTTTGTTAATTTCAAAGGGTTTAGTTATTGTGTTAATTTGACAATAATTTCCTAGTATTTCTGATTGTGTTGGTGAACTAGGTGGACTTGATGTATTTTCATATGCTGGTTTTGGTACAGGAGGGGAGTAATTTACTCCTACTAATTTACTTGTTGAACTTGCTGACGAGAGCCTAGGTGTAGTAATTTCTTCAATCCTAGGGTTGTGATGATTTTTAGTAGTAATTATGGGTTGATTTTGTTCTAAAGAAGTTTCTCTAAATTTTAATCTTATTGTATTAGTTGGTTCTTGTATTATTTGTTGTCTTTCAGATTCATTATGATCATGTAAAGGTTTTGGAAAGCATAATTTTTCTAATTTCCAATCTGTTTGTTTAATTATTTCATCCCAAGCTAATCTTTTTGGTGTAAAAGTTTTATTTTTTGTTCTATCAGCTTCCATAATAACTATGTGTCCCAGTGGGAACATCCTAATGGCTTTTGGATTAATTGTGGTATTCATAACCTTGTAATAAATCCTATATATTAATGCTACTGGTTGGGCTTTATCTTGATAAGTAAGATTAGAAGTTTTTAAGTTAATGGTTAATGCAGACATTATTGTTGGATCATATAATCCTACTGTAAAGTTTGGATAACAGTCAAAATATACTGGACCACTTTCTAAATTGGAATTTAATACTGCTAATAAAGAGTTATTGAAGTTTAAATTTCTTGCATCTCTTAACATTACTGATATTAGAATATTTTGTCATATTCTAAATAATGGTTTTACTGCTACTTGTACTAATCCTATGTATAAAAATTTATAATTGTTTTGTCTGTGTTTATGTATTGCTTCTTCGTAGAAAAGTTGAATTTCTTCAACCTTTTCTTCGGTTATCATTATTGTATCTTCTGTTATTTTAATAGAGTAATCTGACATAAATTCAAAACTACATATTTGATATATTGTGTCTTTTTTAACTGGTGGTATGTTCCAGTTATGTAAGTGTTGATCGATTATTGTTATATTAATCTCTTGAGTGTTAATTGATTTCATTAATTCTTGGTTATTGGTTGTGTTTTGGTGTTGATTATTAATTCTAATAGCGTTAATGCTACTACTATCATCTCGCTTACTGCTACTTCATAATCTCCTTAAGAAATTAGACATCTCTAAAACAATTCCAACCTAAAAGTTCAAGTTTCTCTCCTAGATCACGGGACCACCTCCAGAACCACCTAACACGGCTGACCAAGTGCACCCTCTAGGCTGACCAAGCACAACCTAGAATCAATTCTAGAGTTCTTCTAGATTAAAACCTTCCAGGTTAATCTAACCCTTAATCTAACTAAGAAATGAACAAGGCTACGGATGAACAGTAATGAATAGTAAATGCTACATTGTATGAATAGTAATAGTGAACAATGATGGTGAATACACATATATATATGTACATACATACACATATATATATACTTACTGTAATGACTTCTTTCAAATAGTATATTTTATAACATATACTATGAAAACATACATAATTAGCATATGAAAATAGTTGGACCCAAATTTTTCTTTACATACAAAATATAATTCTTTACATATATCAAAATAACAAGTACAAAAACTTAGCAACGGTGGACAGTAATGCCAATTCTCTCCACTTGTCGACGTCCTTCCGACCGTTGCTCACCTATTTCTTGCAAAAACATGAAAAAACAACGGGGTGAGCATAAAAATGCTCAGTAAGTAAATCCCTTAACTTTTCTTCTTCTTAGGTTCTTTCCTTACTTAATTCCTTCTCTTTTCTTTCGCTATTTCTTTCTTTGTTTCTTACTCTCACTATTCTTTTCTTTCTTTCTACTTCTCTCTGTTCTTTCTTTCTTATTCTTTCTATTCTTCCTAACCATGATGAAATTCATGGCAATATGCATGAATAAAATGCATATGCAATAATGCATAAAATGCTTTTTCTTTCTTATTTCTATTTTCTTGTTTTATTTCTTTTCTTTTCTTTTTCTTTCTATTCTATTCTTTTCTTTCTTGTTTTTCTTTTCTTTTCTTCTCTTGGCTTGTTCAAGCCTTCTCATTCTTTCTTATTCTTATTCTTTCTTTTCTTATTCTTTCTTTTCTTATTCTTTGCCGATTGAACTCGGTTGATGTATGGATTCGGAACCTTGGCCGTGTGAGTGAGCACAGTCCTCATCTACATGCACTCTTGCAGACCGTACAAATTCTTCTTTCTTCTTAGGCCACTCAATTAAGGTGGCGTGCATGTAGGAATTCTTCTCGGTACAACCCTCATCTACATACACTCTTACGGGTCGTACAATTCTTCTTCTTCTTATGCCACTCAATTAAGGTGACATGTATCTGGGAATTTCTTCTTAGCACTCACGGTTCCCCATCACAACAACCTATTCTTTCTTTTTTTTTTAAAAAAAAAAACTCTAAATTCTTTAATGGTTATTCTTCCTTTCTCTTTATTATTAGAGTGTTTTATTCTCTATTCTTCATTCTTCATTCTTTATTCTTTATTCTTTCTTAAGTTTCTACACATACACAATTATATGCATATGGATGGCTCATGCTTAAAATTTCTTACTTAAATGCACGTATGAAATGCACATATGCAATGTTGCATAAAATTAAGGTTTCCACTCAACTCATACTTCTCTTAGGCATTTCATCAAACAATACTTGTGCATAAACAAACCCTAATGTAATTATCATTCTATTTGTTTCTTAAACCATCCAAATTGAGAGAAAAACTCTCTTCTAACATCACCATACCTACACGGCAAAAACACTCCTAAAAGTTTCTCCAATTCTTCCAATTTCAACCCATCATCAAACCATCACATAAACTTCTCATATTCAAGTATATCCAACAACAAGCATAACTAATCATCCATCTCATCTCAATTTCTCAATAAACATAAATATGCATATTTAAAAGAAATCTCTACTCACTTGATTTTCTTAAACGTTAACTTAAATTGGATTTTTGAGTGGAATTTACTTACCTTATGCTTGAGTAGTCTCTCCTAAGCTCTCTACTCTTGTTGGATTCAAATCTTCTCTTAACCCTAAGCATAAACTTCATAAGAACTCAACTTTTACACAAATAAATCATAGATAAAGAGCATGAATTCTTATCTTTTGAAGTCTAGAATCAAAACCCTATTAAAAATCACTCAAAAGCCCTCAAAATCCTTGGAGGAGTGAATGAAAATTTGAGAGAAAATGGAGGAGTAGTGTGGCAGTGGAATGAAGGAAATAAGGGTTACAAACCCTTACCATCTTATTTTATAAACTCACTTTCCCATTTTGCCCTTACACTTTTGTGGAAATTCCATCTATGTCCCTCAGTCAATTACCATAATGCCCTCATTTTTAATGCATTCTCTATGAAATTCTATCTCTTTTCACTCCCCACTTTTTCAACTAATTTTAAATGAAAAGACCATTTTACCCTTAATGCAAGTTTAAGGCATTTTCTTCAAATTCTCTTAAAATCACTTTAACAAAAATTAACTAAGGGCTATAAAAACATAAATTAAATCATGTACCTCCATGTTGGGCGTTACAATTCTCCCCCCTCTTAAAAGAATTTCGTCCCCGAAATTCAAGCGAACAACTCCGGGTAACGGTTCTGCATGTCTTGCTCTATCTCCCATGTAACTTCTTCAACTTTATGATTTCTCCAGAGGACTTTCACTAAAGGGATACTCTTGTTCCGGAGCTCTTTAATTTTTTCTGTCCAAAATCTGCACTAGATGCTTCTCATACACAAGATTCTCTTCCAAGTCTATGTCCTCTATGCTCAGAATATGGGAGAGATCACTTACATACTTCCGAAGCATCGAGACATGAAATACATTGTGAACTTTATCCATACTGGGTGGTAGTGCTAATCTGTAGGCCACTTTTCCTACTCGTTGTAACACCTCAAATGGACCAATGAATCTTGGTGCTAACTTTCCTTTATTACCGAACCGCATCACCCGTTTGTAGGGGGAAACTTTCAAAAAAACTTTGTCACCCACTTCAAACTCAACTTCTTTTCTTTTCAGATCAGCAAAACTTTTCACTGTCTTGGGCTTGTTTCATTCTGCTTCTGATCAGCTTTACATCTTCTATCATTTTTTGAGTCATTTCTGGCCCAAGAGCTATATTCAACTCATCTCTCTCGCCCATCTCATCCTAATGCAGTGGAGATCTACACCGTCTACCATACAAAGCCTCATAAGGAGCCATCTTAATTATAGATTGGTAGTTATTATTATAAGCAAACTCCACCAAGGGTAACATCTCATGCCAAGATACTTTATAATCCATACAGCATGCTCTCAACATGTCCTCAAGCACCTGATTTGTTCTCTCTGTCTGGCCATGTGTTTGAGGATGATAGGCAGTACTAAAAGTCAATCTGGTACCTAAATTCCTCTGCAAACTTATCCAGAAAGCTGAGACAAATCTAGAATCTCTGTCTAATACTATTGTCTTGGGTACACCATGAAGTCTCACTATCTCTTTAATATACATCTAGGCCAATTGATCCGAAGTGGTACTCTCCTTTACTGGAAGAAAATGGGCTAATTTAGTTAATTTGTCTACTATCACCCATATAGCATTATATCCTTTCTACACTCTAGGGAGACTTATAATAAAATCCATCGAAATACTCTCCCATTTCCATTCAGGAATACTAAGTGGCTGAAGCAACCCTGATGACCTTTGGTGTTCTGCTTTCACTTGCTGACAAGTCAGGCATTTAGCTACAAACTCTGCAATATATTTCTTCATACCTGGCCACCAATAGCCTTTCTTTAAATCTTGATACATCTTGGTTGCTCCAGGACGAGCAGAGTACGATGTGTCGTGAGCCTCTGTAAGGATTCTCTTTCTCAACTCATCATCTCGAGGAATACACAACCGACTCCTAAAAACATCATCCAACAATTGAAACTCTGATGTCTTGCCCTCATGCACCTGCTGAACTATTTTCTGACACCACTCATCGGTTACTTGCTTTTCTTTAATTTCTTCCAGTAAGGTAGACTGAACCTCTAACCTAGCAATCTTTCCTGGTATGACCTCAATCTGCTCTTTACACAACTCTTCTATTAACTCTTTCTGTCTTGTGAGTCGAGACAAATAAGTTTTCCTACTCAGAGCATCGGCTACTACATTAGCTTTCCCCGACTGATACTTAATCTCACACTCATAATCTTTAACTAGCTCTAACCATCTTCTCTGTCTCATATTCAACTCCTTCTGCGTAATCAAATACCTTAAACTCTTATGGTCGGTGTAGATATTACTCTTGGGTAATGCCTCCAAATCTTCAAGGCAAAGACTATTGTTGCCAACTCTAAATCATGTGTAGGGTATCTTGTCTCATACTCTTTCAATTGACGAGAAGCATAAGCTATAACCTTACCTAACTGCATCAATACAGCGCCAAGTCCCTGTAGTGAGGCATCTATATAAATGTCATAATCTACACCCTCCTATGGTAAAACTAACACTAGAGCTGTCGTTAATCTTTCCTTCAACGCTTGAAAACTCTCCTCACAGGCAGTTGACCATATAAAAGGAACTCCCTGTTTGGTAAGTATGAGCCAAGGCTTAGTATGGGCAAAGGGCCAAACCCCGCCACGAACCAGCGTGTGTAACTGTTAGTCCCAAGAAACTTCTCACTTCTTTTACTGTCTTCGGCCTTTGCCATTCTAGGATTGCCTTTACTTTACTAGGATCCATTGAAATTCCCTCACTAGAAACAGTATGCCCTAGAAATATCCCCTGATCAAGCCAGAACTCACATTTAGAAAACTTGGCATACAATTTCTTTTCTCTTAATCGTTGCAGCACAAAACTTATATGTTCCTCATGCTCTTCTCTTGACTTCGAATAAACCAGGATGTCATTAATAAATACCACTATAAACCGATCCAGACAATCATGGAACACCTTGTTCATTAAGTCCAGAAAAACTACTGGGGCATTAGTCAACCCAAAAGGCATCACCACAAATTCATAATGCCCATATCTTGTCCGGAAGGCAGTCTTAGCTACATCTTGTTCTGCCACCTTTACCTGATGATAAAGAATGAAGAATAAAGAATAAAACACTCTAAGAATAAAGAGAAAGGAAGAATAAGCATTAAAGAATTAAAGAGTGTTAAAAAAAAAAAAAAAAGAATAGGTTGTTGTGATGGGGAACAATGAGTGCTAAGAAGAAATTCTCACATACACGTCACCTTAATTGAGTGGCATAAGAAGAAGAAGAATTGTACGACCCGTAAAAGTGTATGTGGATGAGTGTTGTACCAAGAAGAATTCCTACATGCACGTCACCTTAATTGAGTGGCCTAAGAAGAAAGAAGAATTTGTACGGTCCGCAAGAGTGCATGTAGATGAGGACTGTTCTCACTCACACGGCCAAGGTTCCGAATCCATACATCAACCGAGTCCGATCGGCATAGAATAAGAAAAGAAAGAATAAGAATAAGAAAGAATGAGAAGGCTTGAACAAGCCAAGAGAAGAAAAGAAAAGAAAAACAAGAAAGAAAAGAATAGAATAGAATAGAAAGAAAAAGAAAAGAAAAGAAATAAAACAAGAAAATAGAAATAAGAAAGAAAAAGCATTTTATGCATTATTGCATATGCATTTTATTCATGCATATTGCCATGAATTTCATCATGGTTAGGAAGAATAGAAAGAATAAGAAAGAAAGAACAGAGAGAAGTAGAAAGAAAGAAAAGAATAGTGAGAGTAAGAAACAAAGAAAGAAACAGCGAAAGAAAAGAGAAGGAATTAAGTAAGGAAAGAACCTAAGAAGAAGAAAAGTTAAGGGATTTACTTACTGAGCATTTTTATGCTCACCCCGTTGTTTTTTCATGTTTTTGCAAGAAATAGGTGAGCAGCGGTCGGAAGGACGTCGACAAGTGGAGAGAATTGGCATTACTGTCCACCGTTGCTAAGTTTTTGTACTTGTTATTTTGATATATGTAAAGAATTATATTTTGTATGTAAAGAAAAATTTGGGCCCAACTATTTTCATATGCTAATTATGTATGTTTTCATAGTTTATGTTATAAAATATACTATTAGAAATAAGTCATTACATTTTTGGTATCAGAGCAAAGATTTTGGGATTTGATAGTGTGCAATTCTCACCGCTGCGACGTTCCGTAGCCAACTATTGTAAGTTAAATTCTTTCCTTACTTAAAGTGTGGAATGAATTGATTAAATGTGGTTGTTTTGTAGATGAGAGGTAGAGGTAGAACACGAGCAAGTAGTAAGAAAACAGTGAGTACGGGGGAACCTTCCAACCCATCAGAACCTACTTCCCCTACCCTTGATGAAGCCAGAATTCGGGGGATTGTACAGCAAGTCTTAGGAAAAAGACTGGGGAGAGTCAAACCAGAAAGAATTGAAACCCTCATTTAAGTATCGCCTACTAGGGAAGAAAGAGAAAGGTCGGTACCTCAGACAGTACAGAATCGGATTGAGCTAATTTATGGGCTTCCAAGTCAACATAAGCCGTCCGAATTTAAAGGTACAATGGACCCTTTAGTGGCAGTAGAATGGCTTAGGTCCGTTGAGTGTACGATGGCAGTGTTTCCTATGACGAACAGGGAGAGGATCTGGTATGCCAGTTTCTTGTTTTGGGATGATGCTCGAATTTGGTGGGAATTGATGGAAGACACTCATGATGTTTCGGTGATAACCTGGGGTGAGTTCAGAGGATTATTTGAAGCTGAGTATAGAACGAAAAACCGAGTTCATGAGAAGGTCCAAGAATTTATCAATTTACAGCAGGGGTCTAGTACAGTAAAAGAATTTTCAGTGAGATTTAATTCCCTTGCCAAGTTTGCACCAGAATAGTCAGTACCCCAGAATTGAGAAGAGATAAGTTTGTCCATGGGTTGAAGCCGAAGGTAGTTCATGATATAATGACGGGTGCTGATCCCCCTCAAACTTATAGTGAGGCCTCACGACGAGCATTGAGGGCAAAAATATTTGAGAACAAAATCACCCTAGTAGGTCCCATGAAAGGAGGATCAAATGAACCATCTCAAACCCCCTCCCACAGAGAAAGATTTGAAAGGAAACAGAGAAGTGAAGAATAAGAAGAAGTTTCAGCCGAAGAAGAACAAGAAAGATTGGCAGAATAAACGGCCGAGAACAACGGAGTTTCCCCTATGTCCTAAATGTGGGAAGACTCATCCAGGGGAGTGTCTGAGAGAGTTGGGCATATGCATATGGATGGCTCATGCTTAAAATTTCTTACTTAAATGCACTTATGAAATGCACATATGCAATGTTGCATAAAATTAAGGTTTCCACTCAACTCATACTTCTCTTAGGCATTTCATCAAACAATACTTGTGCATAAACAAACCCTAATGTAATTATCATTCTATTTGTTTCTTAAACCATCCAAATTGAGAGAAAAACTCTCTTCTAACATCACCATACCTACACGGCAAAAACACTCCTAAAAGTTTCTCCAATTCTTCCAATTTCAACCCATCATCAAACCATCACATAAACTTCTCATATTCAAGTATATCCAACAACAAGCATAACTAATCATCCATCTCATCTCAATTTCTCAATAAACATAAATATGCATATTTAAAAGAAATCTCTACTCACTTGATTTTCTTAAAAGTTAACTTAAATTGGATTTTTTATTGGAATTTACTTACCTTATGCTTGAGTAGTCTCTCCTAAGCTCTCTACTCTTATTGGATTCAAATCTTCTCTTAACCCTAAGTATAAACTTCATAAAAACTCAACTTTTACACAAATAAATCATAGATAAAGAGCATGAATTCTTACCTTTTGAAGTCTAAGATCAAAACCCTATTAAAAATCACTCAAAAGCCCTCAAAATCCTTGGAAGAGTGAATGAAAATTTGAGAGAAATGGAGGAGTAGTGTGGTGGTGGAATGAAGGAAATAAGGGTTACAAACCCTTATCATCTTATTTTATAAACTCACTTTCCCATTTTGCCCTTACACTTTTGTGAAAATTTCATCTATGTCCCTTAGTCAATTACCATAATGCCCTCATTTTCAATGCATTCTCTATGAAATTCTATCTCTTTTCACTCTCCACTTTTTCAACTAATTTTGAGTGAAAAGACCATTTTACCCTTAATGCAAGTTTAAGGCATTTTCTTCATATTCTCTTAAAATCACTTTAACAAAAATTAACTAAGGGCTATAAAAACATAAATTAAATCATGTACCTCCATGTTGGGCATTACACACACACACACACACACACACAGATATATATATATATATAATAAGAATATAATAAATGTGATCATTTACTGTTCTTTAGCCTCCTGTACCCAACAGCCATTTTTTGAACCCTTTGATATACCAAAAGAAGAAATTGTTAAATTCAATAATCATAATACTATTTTAGAAACTATTAGTAAAAAACTTCGTGAATTATCACCGTCTAAATCAAATATTAATGTTCTTACAGAATCCGACCCTATAGAAGAATAAAATCAAAATTTTCAAAACTCATCTATTAATAAAATGAGAAATAATATGAAATATCCTAAAACTCGAAACTATTACCCAAGACCTTCCTTACCAAATATGCAATTTGAAGATGTAACACAAATGGCAAGATCTTCCTATAATGGAACAGGATCATTAAAATCTTGAGGGATGTAATCTAAATCAAGTCAAGAATTTGAAAAGTAAATGATTGATGTTCATGGAAATTGAAAAGCAAATGCTATTGTAATAATAAGTCGAGTCAAAAGAAATCAAATAATGTAAATAGTGTAATAAATGTGAAAAGAAAAGAAATAATGAGAAAAACTTACAAGTACTAATTTGATGAATAAACGTTTTATTGCTTTGATGGTGTTTACAAAGGACACTATAAATTTTTGCTCTCTCACTTTTTTGTGTTGTTGTTTTCTCTCTATTTTTGCATTCTGCTCTAGCAATCTAAGTGATACATATTATACTACAAAAGAGTGGACTTCAAATACATTTGAATCCGTCTTCATAATTACAGTACATAATAAAATATGAAATAATTGAAAGGTTGATGAGTTGTCTTGGAAACATGTCTTGAATTATTGAGAATTTTTCAGAACTTGTCTTGATGTTGACTAACGAAATGATAATGTTGATGAAGGAATCTTGAAAATCTGGATTTGTGCAGAAGGTATGTGATAAAGTAAATAAAGGGGAATCTTGATTTCTACCAAAAATTTTGAACATCTGGTAAAGGTGGTGCTGAGTCATTGTCCTTTATTGAAATCATAATTGATTTGATTTTGGAATATTACAAAATAGTCATCTTCGTCTTGATCACTTGGTGACGTGGTATTGTCCGAATCTGCTTTTTGAGATGAGGAAGATCCAATTGCCATAATTATTTTGTCCATATCTTGAGGGGTTTGGCATTGAGCCAACTCAGCCAGAAGATTTGATTTTTGCGTCAGAAATGTGTTGATTGTTGTTGGGGTTGACATAAATGAGGGTGTTGAGAAATCCATATCTGTATGGCTGGTGGGCTAACATTTTGAATGGAAAAGCTAGGCCACCATTTAATAAAGAATTTCCTTTGTAATTCTCTAAATTTTGGAGGAGGAGGTGTAGTGATATAAAATTGCCAACTCATTATCCGAGCAATTAAGAAATTGCTAGAAAATGCTAGCAACAGGTCTTCATTGTTATTTCAATTTTTGGCAAATAATTGATATCTTTCCCAAACCAAAGGTGGGAGAATTTTTTCATTTAAATCGAAAAAATTGAACCATTGTTGAAACCATTTTGGAAAAGTTTTTAGACAAGTTTTGTCAAATATAAAAAACCAAGAATGTGTTGTATGTGATGAATAGAAAGCATAAAATCATGCTTTTTGATAATCTTTATATGAAAATTCTTCAGGAATAAAGGTTTGAGAAAATGGGTGTTTTCTATAAATGCCAATACGCCAATCTTGTGATCTCAAGACTTTTTTGATTTTGCATTTTGAAAAAGCAATTTTATTTGGATCATTTTTATTTGGATTATGGGTAATTTCAATTGAATCAATATCAAATAAAATAAATTCATAAAAGGTTCTTGTTTTTAATAGATCATCGGGATTAAAATAAAAATCTGGAGGGAAAATTTTTGATAAGGTTTCTTGAAAAGTTTGTCCCCAGAATTCGGGTTCAACAATACAAATTGATTAGGTTGTTTCTTTTTCAATATATTGAAAGGTCGGATTAATGTTAATAGGTTTTGATGGAAAAGGTGAATAAGATGTTGGTATTGTAAGGGCTTGTTGGTAATTTTTTGGTGGTGATGAAGAAACAGATTACCGATTTGGTTGGGTAATAATGGTTTTCTATTTATTAGGTTTTAAAGGTTTTGATTGTGTGGTAATAGATTGTTGAGGTGGTAGCATCGCATACGATGCTTTTGATTTTAGATTATTTTGGGGTTTGATGGGAGTGCCCATCTTTTCCTCACTTTCTCTCAAAAAAATTTCGTCCTAAAAGTTATTATGAGAGAGACTATTAGAGTAAAAACTTTTTAACTTTTGCATTTCATTGAAAACATAATTTTGAAACTTTTTAAATCTTATTGCAAAAAGTTCAAAACACATTCTTGTAATGCAAGCATCCAAAATTTTGTTGGAATCGAGCCATTCTTTTGTAGGAACAATTTCTAGACTCTCTAATTTAGTAATAGTATTTATCTTACATATTGAAATATTTTTTAAATTACTAATGGTGGTTTAACAAATTCAAATGTTACTTCTTGTCCTAAAATATTTGTTGTAATTCATTTATTGTTTACTGTAAAAGGGTAAATTTGAGTAATGAATGGGGTACCTAATATAACATCTTAATCTAAATCTTTTGCAAGAATAAAAGTATTTTTAATACAAAAATTTTGTATACATACATGAGCATTAGATAATTTATAATCAATGTTTAATAACTCCATGTAATCTTTCTTTTGTTTTTTCGTAATATTTTGTTCGAATTAATCTTTCTCTCATATAATTTTGATCTGCCCCAATGTCTACTAAGACTTGTGTAATAATATCTAATTCATGATTAATATTGATCCTAATGTAAACATGCCATTTTTTAAATTGAATTATAGATATTTCTTTAATAAACGATTCTTAGGTTTCTTTAATAATTTGTGATTCTGATTTTGAGGTTGATGATTGTCCTATAGTTTCTTTGGAGGCTTTTAAATATAATAAATCTGTCTTAATTTCAAAATTATCTTTTTGTAATTTTTTAACTTGAATTTTTTAGAATATTGATTTCTTCTTGCAAGTCACTTAGAGTAACTTGAGTGGGTTTGTCAAATCTTTTTAATATATCTTTTAAATTATAAGAATCTACATCTTTTTGTTTTTCTTCAGATAAAATGAATTCCTTAAGTTTTAATAAATATTCTCTTTTAATATCTTCATCCTGAATTTTATCAATAATATCTAATATAAATTCTTTTGATTTGGTAATAACATTTATTGACTTAGGTCTTGAGGTTGATATCATATTTATTGATTTCATTGCACAGTAGCAAGGCCCCATGCAATCACAATCTTCCAAGTCTTGTGAAGACTCACTAATTGTTTCAGAAGAGTTTTCTTGAATTTGATAAATCATATCTTCATTATCTGTATTATAACTAGATTCTTCTTCAAAGTTTGTTTGAATAATATTTAATAATTGTTGTTTTAATTTTGAATCTATTTCTAATTTTTTAATTTGATCTTTTATTGGACACTTAGTAGCATAATGACCTTGTTGTTTACATTTTCAGCATGTGATAGGTTTTTTAAGATATTTTCTTATTGGAATATTTTTTTTTTTTATAAGGCTTATCATAAGATTTTTGTTTATATTTATAATCTCTTTTGTAATAAAGTTTTCTATATTAATTTTGTTTTTTTATCTTTTTTGTATTTAACAAAGGGAGATAATATTTTCTCATAACCATATTGACTACAAAATCCACTTAATTCTTTTTTCTTATGTTTTTATTCATTTTTTAATTTAGCTTTTAATTTTAAATCAGTGCAAATTATTAAAGCTTCATTGTTAATAAAACTAATTAAATCTCCTATGATAATTCTTCATAAGGTATATTTCCATCATATTTTCTATATAATCCATTTTTAACAGTTTGACTAAATAATATAGGTAGACTGTCTAGGAACCTTTCTTTCCAATAGGGTTTCTTACAGTCTGTTCTTGTGAATACTTTTACTAAAAACATATCCTTATACCATCTAAAATCTACCATGGTTGGACATCATAGGTTTGATAATATTTCTTGTGATTTTTTATGAAAGCTTGTTGGGTCTCCTACAAAGTTTTTGGTTATTGCATAAATTAATGTAGCTACAACGTCTCCTTCTTCTTGTTCATACTCTATTTGACCAGTACCTTCAATTTTGACTTTTCTAATCTTTTTTGTTGCATGTAATATGTGATATTTATGTGATTCTGGTAAATCATTGTCCCACCAATTCTTAAGCATTCCCGTAAATCCTGAGACTAATATTTTTGCTATTTGATGATCAGTGTTGTCATGAGATTTATAGGCTAATGCTGACATAGTCATTTCTTGTAAAACGTTTAAGATTTGGTGTTCAGCTAATCCATCTATATTCCATTCATCTATTGTTGTTCCATTATAGGAAGATCTTGCTATTTATGTTACATCTTCAAATTGCATATCTAGTAAGGAAGATCTTGAGTAATAGTTTCGAGTTTTAGGATATTTTATATTATTTCTCATTTTATTAATAGATAAGTTTTGAAAATTTTGATTTAATTCTTCTATAGGGTCGAATTCTATAAGAACATTAATATTTGATTTAGAGGGTGATACTTCACTAAGTTTTTTACTAATAGTTTCTAAAATAGTATTGTGATTATTAAATTTAACAATTTCTTGTTTTAGTATATCAAAGGGTTCAAAAAATGGTTTAACATATTTTTGTGAATAAACGAGTGTCGAATTTCCTATTTCTACTATCTCCTTCTCAGGGGATTTTGAAATTTTTGTGATTATGTGTGTAGTATTATCTTCTATCATATTCATTTGTTGACTAATAGTGTGGAGAATTTAATTAGAGTAATTGTTTCGATGTTGAATATTTTTAATGTCTCTTAAAGTTTGTTGTTTTTTTATCATTATCAATTTTATTAATTTTTTTAAAGGGTGATGCTATTATTTCTGCTTGTTGATGTTCTATTTTAATTTCTTCTAAAGGTGGATGTACAAATTTAATAGTTTTATTTGTTGATATTTGCCAATTTTTTGTTGTATTAGTGGTTGCAAAAATAGTTTTCTTTTCACTTAAATTTTGATAATATTTTCTATTTTCTAGCCAATTAAAGAAATAAATATTTTTTTTAATTTTTCTTGTGTATTGTACCATTCAGATCTAAGGGTATTTTGTTCTTCTGGTTTAAATGTTGTAAAGAAAATTTGTCTTTTTTCTATATTATAATTTTGTATGAATTCTTGTTTTAATAATTCTTTATTAATTTCAAAGGGTTTAGTTGAACTTGCTGCTGAGGGCCTAGGTGTAGTAATTATTCCCCTCTTGTACCAAAACCAGCATATGGGTAATGTTAAGAGATAGGTACACCTACACCTCAAGGAGATGTCTGAGGTGTTTTTGATACATTGAAACAAAATATTTATTTCTTTAATCGATTAGAAAATAGAAAATATTATCAAAATTTAAGTGAAAAGAAAACTATTTTTGTAACCACTAATACAACAAAAAATTGGCAAACATCAACAAATAAAACTATTACATCTGTACATCCACCCTTAGAAGAAATTAAAATAGAACATCAACAAGTAGAAATAATAGCGTCACCATTAAAAAAAATTAATAGAATTGATGATGATAAAAAACAACCAACTTTAAGAGATATTAAAAATATTCAACATCAAAACAATTACTCTAATCAAATTCTCCACACTATTAGTCAACAAATAAATAGGATAGAGGATAATATTACACACATAATCGCAAAAATTTCAAAATCCCCAGAGAAGGAGTAGTAGAAATAGGAAATTCAACATGTAATTTAACACCCTTTCATTCACAAAAATATGTTAAACCATTTTTTGAACCCTTTGATATACCAAAAGAAGAAATTGTTAAATTTAATAATCACAATACTATTTTAGAAACTATTAGTAAAAAACTTAGTGAAGTATCACCCTCTAAATCAAATATCAATGTTCTTATAGAATCCGACCCTATAGAAGAATTAAATCAAAATTTTCAAAATTTATCTATTAATAAAATGAGAAATAATATGAAATAACTTAAAACTCGAAACTATTACCCAAGACCTTCCTTACCAGATATGCAATTTGAAGAGGTAACACAAATAGCAAGATCTTCCTATAATGGAACAGAAATAGATGAATGGAATATAGATAGATTAGCTGAACAGCAAATCTTAAACGTTTTACAAGAAATGACTATGTCAGCATTAGCCTATAAATCTCATGACAACACTGATCATCAAATAGCAAAAATATTAGTCTCAGGATTTACGGGAATGCTTAAGAATTGGTGGGACAATGATTTACCAGAATCACATAAATATCACATATTACATGCAACAAAAAAGATTAGAAAAGTCAAAATTGAAGGTACTGTCAAATAGAGTATGAACAAGAAGAAGGAGACGTTGTAGCTACATTAATTTATGCAATAACCAAAAACTTTGTAGGAGACCCATAAAGCTTTCATAAAAAATCACAAGAAATATTATCAAACCTAAGATGTCCAACCATGGTAGATTTTAGATGGTATAAGGATATGTTTTTACTAAAAGTATTCACAAGAACAGACTGTAGGAAACCCTATTGGAAAGAAAGGTTCCTAGATGGTCTACCTAGATTATTTAGTCAAACTGTTAAAAATGCATTACATAGAAAATATGATGGAAATATACCTTATAAAGAATTAACATATGGAGATTTAATTAGTTTTATTAACAATGAAGCTTTAATAATTTGCACTGATTTAAAATTAAAAGCTAAATTAAAAAATGAATTAAAACATAAGGAAACAGAATTAGGTGGATTTTGTAGTCAGTATGGTTATGAGAAAATATTAGCTCCCTCTGTTAAATACAAAAAAGATAAAAAACAAAAATAATATAGAAAACCTTATTACAAAAGAGATTATAAATATAACAAAAATCTTATGATAAGCCTTATAAAAAGAAAAAATATTCCAATAAGAAAATATCTAAGAAACCTATCACATGCTGGAAATGTAAATAACAAGGTCATTATGCTACTAAGTGTCCAATAAAAGATCAAATTCAAAAATTAGAAATAGATTTAAAATTAAAAAAAATTATTAAATATTATTCAAACAGACTCTGAAGAAGAATCTAGTTATAATACAGATAATGAAGACATGATTTATCAAATTCAAGAAAACTCTTCTGAAACAATAAGTGAGTCTTCACAAGACTCGGAAGATTGTGCTTGCATGGGGCCTTCCTACTGTGCAATGAAATCAATAAATATGATATCAACCTCTAGTCCTAAGTCAATAAATGTTATTACTAAATCGAAAGAATTTCTATTAGATATTATTGATAAAATTCAGGATGAAGATATTAAAAAAGAATATTTATTAAAACTTAAGGAATTAATTTTATCTGAAGAAAAACAAAAAGATGTAAATTGTTATAATTTAAAAGGTATATTAAAAAAATTTAACAAACTCACACAAGTTACTCTAAGTGACTTGCAAGAAGAAAACAATATTATAAAAAATCAAGTTAAAGAATTACAAAAAGATAATTTTGAAATTAAGATAGATTTATTATGCTTAAAAGCCTCCAAAGAAACTATAGGACAACCATCAACCTCAAAATCAGAATTACAAATTATTGAAGAAAACGAAGAATCATTTATTAATGAAATCTCTAGAATTCAATTTCAAAAATGGTATGTTTATATTAGGATTAATATTAATCATGAATTAGATATTATTACACAAGCCTTAGTTGACACAAGAGCAGATCAAAATTGTATGAGAAAATGATTAATTCCAACAAAATATTATGAAAAAACAAACGAAAGATTACATAGAGCTAATGGTCAACAATTAAACATTAATTATAAACTATCTAATGCTTATGTATGTATACAAAAATTTTGTATTAAAAATACCTTTATTCTAGCAAAAGATTTAGATCAAGATGTTATATTAGGTACCCCTTTTATTACTCAAATTTACCGTTTTACAGTAAACAATAAAGAAATTACAACTAATATTTTAGGACAAGAAGTAACATTTGAATTTGTTAATTCTCCATTAGTAAAAGATATTAATAATTTAAAAACTTATCAATATCAAAAATAAATCTTATTAATAATAAGAAAAGATAAATTAATTTCTTAAAAGAAGAACTAAAACATGAAAGGATAAAGCAACAATTAGAAACTCCAAAAATTCAAGAAATTATTAAAAATATAGAAAAACGATTTTCACATGATATATGCTCAACAATTCCAAATGCCTTTTGGAATAGAAAACAACACGTAGTTTGTCTTCCTTATATTAAGGATTTTGATGAGAAAAATATATCAACAAAAGCTAGACCCATACAAATGAATAAGGAATTACTTGAACACTGTCACAAAGAAATCAAAGATTTACACGATAAAAAATTAATTAGACCGAGTAAATCTCCATGGAGTTGTTCTGCCTTTTATGTCAATAATGTAGAAGAAAAAGAAAGAGGAATCCCAAGATTAGTAATCAATTATAAACCATTAAATAAGGTATTACAATGGATTAGATATCCAATACCTAACAAAAAAGATTTAATTAATAGATTATACAATGCTATAATATTTTCAAAATTTGACATGAAATCAGGATTTTGGCAATTACAAATAGATGAATTAGATAGATACAAAACGGCATTTAATGTTCCTTTTGGTCAATATGAATGGAATGTTATGCCTTTTGGATTAAAAAATGCACCTTCAGAATTTCAAAATATTATGAATGATATCTTTAATCCTTATATAGACTTTACAATAGTATATATTGATGATGTCTTAGTTTATTTAGAATCAATATATCAACATTTAAAACATTTAAAAATATTTGAAAAAATTATTAAAAGAAACGGATTAGTTGTTTCAGCCACAAAAATGAAATTATTTCAAACAAAAATCAGATTTTTAGGTCATGAATTTTATAAAGGAACTATTAAACCAATTGATAGGTCAATAGAATTTACAAATAATTTTCCTGATGAATTAAGGGACAAAACTCAATTACAGGGATTTTTAGGATGTCTAAATTATATAGTAGATTTTTTCCAAGACCTTAGAAAACTATGTGAACCGTTATATCAAAGACTTAGGAAAAATCCTCCCACATGGTCTGAGTCTCATACCCAAATAGTTAGAGAAATTAAATCCAAAATTAAATTCCTTCCTTGCCTTAGTATATTGGATCCATCAACCTATCCTATTACAGAAACTGATGCCTCTGATATAGGATATGGTGGGATATTAAAACAAAAATTAGATAGTAAAGAGAGTCTAGTTAGGTTCCATTCTGGAGTCTGGCTCGGTGCTCAAAAAAGTTATTTAACCATCAAAAAAGAAGTTTTATCAATTGTTTTATGCATTACAAAATTTCAAGATGATTTGATTAATAAAAGATTTTTTTTCCGAACAGATTCTTCTACATCAAAATTTATTTTTGAGAAAGATGTAAAAAATTTAGTTTCAAAACAGATTTTCACCAGATGGCAAGCAATACTTTCTTGTTTTGATTTTGAAATCGAACATATCAAAGGACATAATAATTCATTACCTGATTTTCTTTCCCATGAATTCTTACAGGGAAAGAAAAAAGTTGAGTGACAAGAGAAAAATAGAAAAGAAACTTGAGTGATTGAGTGAAAGATGGGTGCACCCATCAAACACAATAATTCTCATGAAGAAAAAATATTAACCAATTTTCAAAAATCAAAATATCTTTTTACTATTATCCAAAATCGTCATCTTTCCCAAAAGAAAAATAATCACAGAAATTTTCTAAAAAATATTCTTTCAAATGATATTTGGCAAAGAATTCTTTTTGAAACCCATATTAATGATTTTTCGGAATTAAATAAATACATTAAAAATCCAACACCAATACAATTAGCCAAAGCCTTGCCTCTCTCTTCAAAAGCTATTAACAAAATTATTCTTGAAATCGAAATCCATGCCAAAAAGTCCTCATGAAATATGAGGAAGAAAATCCTCAAGAACCATTTCGTAATTGGATTTCTACTTTTTTAAACTATAAATTTTCAGCATCAACATCAAGAAACAATAATTATATTCATCAATTAGTCGTAGCTAAAGAAGCTGCTGAATAGTTGAAGCCGAAGATTATGAAATGGATTTATTAAATTCTCATGTTCGAGACAATTCCCAAAGCTTTGAAGACAATGATTCAGATAATTTTCTTCCGGGTAATTCTCAAGTTGAAGATTATTAAATAAAGGACAATAACTCAGCACCAACTTTATCAGATGTTCAAAATTTTTGGCAGAAATCAAGATTTTCAAGATTCCCTTTATTTACTTTATCACATACCTTCTGCATAAATCAAGATTTTCAAGATTCCTTTAACAACATTATCATTTTGTCGGCCAATATCAAGACAAGTCCTCAATAATTCAAGACACGTATCCAAGATAGCTCATCAACTTATCAACTACTTTATCTTTTATTCTGTATTGTAATAATGAAGACGGATTCAAATGTATTTGAAGTCCGCTCTTTTGTAGTATAAATATGTATCACTTAGAATGAAAAAATATAATGCAAAAATAGAGAGAAAACAACAGCACAAAAAAGTGAAAGAGCAAAAATTTATAGTGTCCCTTGCAAACATCATCAAAGCAATAAAACATTTCGTCATCAAATTAGTACTTGTAAGTTTTTCTCATTATTTCTTTTCTTTTCACATTTATTACACTATTTACATTATTTGATTTCTTTTGACTTGACTTATTATTACAATAGCATTTGCTTTTCAATTTCCATAAACATCAATCATTTACTTTTCAAATTCTTGACTTGATTTAGATAACATCCCTCAAGATTTTAACGATCTTGCTTTCATTTGGTATCAGAGCCAAGAAGAGTCATTAGAAGTAAGAAATTAGGAATCAAAAACTGCACAAATTAACATCCATTACTGTAGTTACTGTAGCAAAACAATGTTCAAATTATCACCTCAAATATTCTTTGTTCACATAATGTAGCAGTTTACTGTAGATTACTGTTCATTTCCTGGTTGAATTAAAGGTTAGATAAATCTAGAAGGTTTTAATCTAGAAGAACTCTAGAATTGATTCTAGGTTGTGCTTGGTCAGCTTGGAGGGTGTGTTTGGTCAGCTGTGTTTGGTGGTCACGTACCTTGATGGACTCGTGATTTAGGAGAGAAACTAGAACTTTTAGGTTAAAATTGTTTTAGAGATGTCTAATTTCTTAAGAAGATTAGGAAGTAGCAGTGGGCGAGATGATAGTAGTAGCAGTAACACTATTAGAATTAATAATCAACAACAAAGTACAAACCATAATCAAGAATTACTGAAATCTATTAACACTGAAGAAATTAATATGGCAAAAATCGGTTAACAGTTACATAACTGGAACATACCACCAGTTAAAGAAGACACAATATATCCAATAGATACTTTTGAATTTATGTTAGATTACTCTATTAAAACAATTGAAGACACAATAATGATAACTGAAGAAAGAATTGAAGAAATTACTACACCTAGGCTCTCATCAGCAAGTTCAAAAAGTAAATTAGTAGGAGTAAATTATTCCCCTCCTGTGTCAAAACTAGCATATGAAAACACATCAAGTCCACCTAGTTCACCAACACAATCAAAAGTATTAGGACATTATAGTCAAATTAACACAATAACTAAACCCTTTGAAATTAACAAGGAATTATTAAAAGTTTAAAACAAGAATTCCTACAAAACTATAATAAAGAAAAAAGACAAATTTTCTTTATAACATTTAAACCAGAAGAACAAAATACCCTTAGATATGAATGGTACCATACACAAGAAAAATTGAAACAAAATATTTATTTCTTTAATTGGTTAGAAGACAAAAAATATTATCAAAATTTAAGTCAAAAGAAAACTATTTTTGTAACCACTAATACGACAAAAAATTGGCAAATATTAACAAATAAAAATATTACATTTGTGCATCCACCTTTAGAAGAAATTAAAATAGAACATCAACAAGCAGAAATAATAGCATCACTCTTTAAAAAAGTTAGTAAAATTGATGATGATAAAAAAACAACCAACTTTAAGAGATATTAAAAATATTCAACATCAAAACAATTACTCTAATCAAATACTCCACACTATTAGTCAACAAATGAATAGGATAGAAGATAATACTACACACATAATCACAAAAATTTCAAAGTCCCCCAAGAAGGAGATAGTAGAAATTCAACATGTAATTCAACATCCAATTCAACAACATGTAATTCAACATCCAATTCAACACCTTAATCTTTCAGCTTTATGGGTTGATTTTGTTCTAAGGGAGTTTATATGAACAATGACTCCTACTAATTGTGGTAGGAGTAATTGTTCATATAACCTTTAGAAACAAGCTTGAGGGATACACTGTTCAAAATATATGTGTGTGTGTGTGTGTGCATACATACATACATACATACATACATACATATAGGAAGTTAATAATCCTGCCCTATATGCTCTGATACCATATAGGGCAGGATCATTAAAATCTTTAAAAATTGAGGGATGTAATATAATTTCAAGTGATGATAAGCAAAATGAAAGATAAATAAAGATGTACTAAAATGTTTATGTTTTAATAAATATGAAAAGCAATAATGAGATGAATAGTAAAAGTAATGATGAAATGAAAATATTGAAAGAAACCTACAAGTATCGAAGTTTTTGATGAAGAAACGTTTATTGCTTGATGAGTTTTACAAAATGTTTTTCAAAGGACAATTTTTTTTGTTCTCTCACTTTTTTGATCTCTTGTTTTCTCTCTTTTTTCTCATTCTGCCTTCTTCATATGAAGTGATACATATTTATATTACAAAGGAACGGACTTCAAATACATTTGAATCTGCCTTCATTATTACAATACAGAAAAAAAGATAAAGTACTTGATAAATTGATGAGCTATCTTGAATACGTGTCTTGAATTATTGAGAACTTGTCTTGATATTGGCCAAAAAAATGATTTTGTTGATAAGGAGAATCTTGAAAAATCTTGGATATCCATCGAAAGTATTGAACATGTGATAAAGCTGGTGTTGAGTCATTGTCCTTTATTGAAATCATAATTGATTATGGAACATTGCAAAATAGTCATCTTCATCTTGATCACTTGGTGACTTGGTATTGTACGTATCTGCTATTTGAGATGGGGAAGATCCAATGGCCATAATAATTTTGTCCATGTCTTAACGGGTTTGGCATTGAGCCAACTCAGACATAAGTTTTGATTTTTAAGTTAGAAATGTTGATTGTTGTTGGGGTTGACATAAATGAGGGTGTTGAGAAATTCATATATGCACTGCTGGTGGGCTAACATTTTGGATGGAAAAGCTAGGCCACCATTTAATATAAAATTTTCTTTGTAATTCTCTGAATTTTGGAGGAAGAGGTGTAGTGATATAAAATTGCAGACTCATTATCCAAGCAATTAAGAAATTGCTAGAAAATGCTAGCAAATGTTCTTCACTATTATTGAAATTTTTGGCGAATAATTGATATCCTTCCCAAACTGAAGGTGGGAGAATTTTTTCGTTTAAACCGAAAAAATTGAACCATTGTTGAAACCATTTTGGAAAAGTTTTTGGACAAGTTTTGTCAAATATAAAGAACCAAGAATGTGTTGTATGTGATAAACAGAAAGTATAAAATCAGGCTTCTTGATAATCTTTATATGAAAATTCTTGAGGAATAAAGGTTCGAGAAATGGGCGTTCTTTACAAATTCCAATACGTCAATCTTGTGGTCTCAAGACTTTTTTGATTTTGCATTTTGAAAAAGAAATTTTGTTTGGATCACTTTTATCTGGATTATGGGTAATTTCAATTGAATCAGTATCAACTAAAAATAAATTCATAAAAGGTTCTTGTTTTTATTAGATCATCAGGAATAAAATAAAAATATGGAGGGAAATTTTTTTATAAGGTTTCTTGAAAAGTTTGTCCCCATAATTCAGGTTCAATAATACAAATTGATTGGGTTGTTTCTTTTTCAATGTATTGAAAAGTTGGATTAATGTTAATAGGTTTTGATGGAGAAGGTGAATAAGATGTTGGTATTGTAAGGGCTTGTTGGTAATTTTTTTGTGGTAATGAAAAAACAGATTCTTCATCCAAAAGAGTGAACCAATTTGGTTGGGTAATAATGGTTTTCTGTTTATTGGGTATTGAAGGTTTTGATTGTGGGGTAATATGTTGTTGAGGTGGTAGCATCGCATACGATGCTTTTGATTTTGGATTATTTTGAGGTTTGATGGGAGTGCCTATCTTTTCTTCACTTTCTCTCAAAAATTTCTCGTCTTGAAAATTATTATGAGAGAGACTATTAGAGTAAAAAAATTTTGACTTTTGCATTTCATTGAAAACATGATTTTGAAACTTTTAAATTTTAATGCAAAAAGTTGAAAACACATTTTTGTTATGCAAGCATCCAAAATTTTTCTAGTATCGAGCCATTCTTTTGTGGGAACAATTTCTAGACTCTCTAATTTAGTAATTTGTATACATACGTGAGCATTGGATAATTTATAATTAATGTTCAGTTGTTGACCATTAGCTCCATGTAATCTTTTTTTTTTTTTCATAATATTCTGTTGGAATTAATCATTCTCTCATACAATTTTGATCTGCTCCTGTGTCTACTAAGGCTTGTGTAATAATATACAATTCATAATTAATGTTGATTCTAATGTAAACATGCCATTTTTGAAATTGAATTCTAGAGATTTCATTAATAAATGATTCTTCAGTTTCTTCAATAATTTGTAATTCTGATTTTGAGGTTGATAATTGTCCTATAGTTTCTTTAGAGGCTTTTAAGCATAATAAATCTGTCTTAATTTCAAAATTATCTTTTTGTAAGTCTTTGGCTTGATTTTTTAGAATATTGATTTCTTCTTGCAAGTCACTTAGAGTAACTTGTGTGGGTTTGTCAAATCTTTTTAATATGCCTTTTAAATTATAAGAATCTACATCTTTTTGTTTTTCTTCAGATAAAATTAATTCTTTAAGTTTTAATAAATATTCTCTCTTAATATCTTCGTCCTGGATTTTATCGATAATATCTAATAAAAATTCTTTTGATTTACTGATAACATTTATTGACTTAGGTCTAGAGGTTGATATCATATTTATTGATTTCATTGCACAGTAGCAAGACCCCGTGCAATCACAATCATTAGAATCTAGTGAAGACTCACTCGTTGTTTCAGAAAAGTTTTCTTGAATTTGATAAATCATATCTTCATTATTTGTATTATAACTAGATTCTTCTTCAGAGTCCGTTTGAATAATATTTAATAATTGTTGTTTTAATTCTGAATCTATTTCTACTTTTTTAATCTGATCTTTTATTGGACACTTAGTAGCATAATGACCTTGTTGTTTACATTTCCAACATGTGATAGGTTTTTTAGATATTTTCTTATTGGAATATTTTTTTCTTTTTATAAGGCTTATCATAAGATTTTTGTTCATGTTTATAATCTCTTTTATAATAAGATTTTCTATATTGTTTTTGTTTTTTTATCTTTTTTTGTACTTGACAGAGGAAAGTAATTTTTTTTCATAACCATATTGACTACAAAATCCACTTAATTATGTCTTCTTATTTTTTAATTTAGCTTTTAATTTTAAATCAGCGCAAATGATTAAAACTTCATTGTTAATAAAACTAATTAGATCTCCATAAGTTAAATCTTCATAAGGTATATTTCCATCAAATTGTTTGTATAATGCATTTTTAACAGTTTGACAGAATAATCTAGGTAGATCATCTAGGAACCTTTCTTTCTAATAGGGTTTCCTACAGTTTGTTCTTATGAACACTTTTTGTAAAAACATATCCTTATACCATCTAAAATCTTCCATGGTTGGACATCTCAAGTTTGATAATATTTCTTGTGATTTTTTCTGAAAGCTTGTTAGGTCTCCTACAAAGTTTTTGGTTATTGCATAAATTAATGTAGCTACAGTGTCTCCTTCTTCTTGTTCATACTCCATTTGACTAGTATCTTCTATTTTGACTTCCTAATCTTTTTTGTTGCGTGTAATATGTGATATTTATGTGATTCTGGTAAATCATTATCCCACCAATTTATGTAATATGTGATATTGCTTGTAAGGCGTACAAAAATGGAGAAATGCTTTGTTTACAGAGAAAAAATAATAAAGCTCAAATGTTTGTCTAGCTCTCATATGCCTAGTCACTCCTTTTTCATGAAGAAAGGTGTCCATATACACCTTTGAGGTCAATGTAATGAGTACTTTTGCAAGTTATCTTGACACGTGGGGACTACTCCTTAATCCTTATCTTAAAATGGGATAGGATTGATATAAAATATCTTTTGGAGGTGGTTTGGGTTTTTGACAGCTAATACCACCTTATCTTTAAGTGCTTGTTGAACTCTGATTGGTGGTGTTGACATTAGTGTGTATTTTTGGCACAACAAACCCCCCAATTTTTAGAGTGCGTAATTGCACTTCAAAAACTCATGTCTTAGATCTAAATGGCTGTTGCACTATAGGTTGTAGTCTCGAACTGAAGAGCTCAAACTATACTTGGCGTGATCAGGTGCTAAGAGCTAGGATTGCAATATGAGAGCTTGGAGTGATCCGAAGCTGAGCGCGATCTAAGAACTAACATAAAATGTCCAGTAGATGAATTCTTGGAGAGAGCTGACATTAGAAGCCCAAACGCACAGCTTAGAGGCCTTAAACAGACAAGCCAACTTAAAACAACCATAACTTTTAATCCGAGAGGAGTTTTGGAGCCTGTAAGATATCCACGGAAAGCTCATTTCGAGCTCTACATTGTAGCAAGGGGAACCCAATCAGGACCATTTTTGAGGCCAAAATCCACCATTTCGGCACGTTTCAAGGCTATTTTGAGTTTTCTACGCGTTTTTTCTAATGTTGGCAGTTGGTCACGATTTGAGAATTGAGAACTGATCACGATCTAAGAGCTGAGAACATGACTTGAGGTTGTTTACAATCTCAGAGCTAAGAGCTTATCGCGATTTGAGACCTAGGAGCTAATCGCGATCTGATAGGGGCTCGACCTGAAAGCTTAAGGCGTGCGATATGAACGATCCACAGCATGCGATCTCAAGCAAATGAACAAGCTTATGAGCTTAATCAGATAGCATAAGGAGCTCGATTTGAAGCGCATAGAGCTTTAATCTAAGAACTCAAGAGCTCTTTGCGATCTAAGAGCACAAAAAGTTCGATCATAAAGAGTGAAGCTTGGTCTGAGAACACAAGGAGTTCGATCAGAAAGCGCGAAGCTTGATCTAAGAACTCGAGATCAGCGATCTAAGCACTTGGAAGCGTGATCTGGGTGCTCGAAAGCACAATCTAGCTGCTCAAAAGCACGATCTAAATGATCTGAACACATGATCTCAACAATCTTGAACGCGTAATCTGGATGATATGAGCGTGCAATCTATGATCTAGCCACGTGATCTAAGAGCTTTGATGCGTACAATCTACAATCTGAGAACTCTAATGCACCCGATTTACGATCTGACCACGCGATCTGAGAGCTCTAATGCGTGCGATCTACGATCTGGCCACATGATCTTAGAGTTTTGATAAGTGCGATCTGTGATCTGACCACACGATCTGAGAGCTCTGATGCGTGTGATCTATGATCTGGCCACACG
The DNA here is from genome assembly GCA_026225825.1 of Pistacia integerrima. Lineage (NCBI taxonomy): Eukaryota > Viridiplantae > Streptophyta > Magnoliopsida > Sapindales > Anacardiaceae > Pistacia > Pistacia integerrima. Next base: position 23,211,436 of record CM047750.1, read on the forward strand.
ATCTTTGAGCTCTGATGTGTGAGATTTGTGATCTGACCCTAGATCTGAGAGCTCTGATGCATGCGATCTACGATCTGGCCACGCGATCTTAGCTCTTTGATGCGTGCGATCTGTGATTTGACCACGCAATCTAAGAGCTCTGATGCATGCGATCTATGATCTGACCATGCAATCCGAGAGCTCTTATACATGCGATCTGCAATCTGACCACGTGATCTGAGAGCTCTAATGCGTGCAATCTACGATCTAGCCACGCGATCTTAGAGCTTTGATGTGTGCGATCTGCGATCTGGCCACATGATATGAGAGCTCTGATGCATGCGATATATGATCTGACCACGCGATCTAAGAGCTCTGATGCATGCGATCTGTGATCTAACCACGTGATTTGAGAGCTTTGCGTACGATCTATTATCTGGCCATGCGATCTTAGAGCTCTGATGCATGCAATCTGTGATCTGACGCATGCGATCTGTGATCTGACCACGCGATCTAAAAGCTCTATTGCGTGCGATTTGCAATCTGGCCACGTAATTTGAGAGCTTTGATTCTTGCGATATGTGATCTGACCACAAGGTCTGAGAGCTCTAATGCATGCGATTTATGATCTGGCCACACGATCTTAGAGCTCTGATACGTGTAATCTACGATCTGACCATGCGATCTGAGAGCTTTGATGCATGTGATCTGCGATCTGGCCACGTGATCTGAGAGCTCTGATGTGTGCAATCTACGATGTGGCCATGCTATCTGAGAGCTTTGATGTAGAATAGGCTTCAGATTTTCACATCTAATAACGTGAAGATTTTGAGGCTTGCTAGAAAAACATGGAGAGCTGATGTGAATCATGCCCTCCTTCTAGCTCCAAACTATTGATGCTTAATTTTGACACCAACGACTCGCACGTACAAAGTGTTAAGCTGTTCTTAGAAATTACACGTGAATGATTCATGAGAAGTATTTATGGTGCTAAGATGATATATGCTTGATGAAACATCAATAAAATATTGGCAAGAGAGATTTTTATCGTGGTTCGGATACTTAAAGTGAATCCTACATCCACTGTTATTTTATTATTCTCTGACTCTTTTTCTGATATTGCCTATAAGGCATACAAAAATGGAGAAATGCTTTATTTACAGAGAAAAAATAATAAAGCTCAAATGTTTATCTAGCTCTCATATGCCCAGCCAGCCCCTTTTTCATGAAGAGATGTGCCCATTTATACCTTTGAGGTCAATGTAATGAATGCTTTTGCAAGTTGCCTTGACTCGTGGGGACCACTCCTTAATCCTTATCTTAAAATGGGATATGATTAATATAAAATATCTCTTGGAGGCGGTTTAGGTTTTCAACAGCTAATACCACCTTATCTTTAAGTGCTTGTTGAACTTTGATTGGTGGTGTTGACATTATGTGTATTTTTGGCACAACAAAACTCTAGAAAGTTTATTCACCACTAAATCGATAAAGGAAAGAATTTAATTGAATTAAATAAATAGATTATAACCTAAAATTGCAAAATGTTTAAAAGTTTCAGAAACTGGAAAAACTTCTTCAAAGGATTTTATATTGAATTGTCCTTTTTTCTGTTTGGTATTTACAATGTATTTTGAAAACTATGTAGTATTATGGATAGCCCTCCAATTCCAAAGGTCTCTTCAACGGAGGAGAATCTAACAAATATATATAAACAAGTCAAATCTAATCAATATATATAAACAAGTCAAATCTAACATTTATGCACGATATCTAATAAATAATTGGCTAGTTAGTAAATTCGCGTTTTATACGCGAATTATACGCCCAGTCATATAATTCGCGTATAAAACGCGAATTCTCGTATTCTATAAGCACAGCCAAATTATACACGAATTATATGCCCTAGCCGTATAATTCCCGTATAATTCGGCGGTATTTTTGAAAATAAAATTTTGTTATTTAATGAGCCAAAACGACGTCGTTTTAGGTGAAATTTGATCAAAATGACATCAATTTATGCTTAGTCTCTTTTTACTCAAAGCGACGTTAGTCTCTTTTTGGCGCCCTCTCTTTTCTACGCCCACTTCCTCTCTCCAGTTTTTTGGCACCCTCTTCTTTCTTTTGGCGGCCTCTTCCTCTCTTTTTCTCTTTTTTTGTGCCCTCTTCCTCTCTTCTTCTCTTTTTTGGCGTCTTTACCTCTCTTCCTCTTCAACTATTCTTAAACAAACACCACTCTTCGTCTTAGCTTCTTCTTCTTCAACTTAATGACAAATAAATTTGTTTGTTTTATTTAATAATTGGTCCGCTTCTATAATATTTGTAATAATTGATTACGAATCAAATAATATATTTTTTTATAAACTAAAATATTATAATTAAAAAAGATATAAATCATACACCTATAAAGAAAAATAGAGAATGATTAATTCAATGATCATAAAAAATACTAAAATTAGGATTAATATTACCGTATTTTTCAACACGTATTATTGACAATATATCGTATTAAACCCGTATATACCCGTACCGTATTTTTTTCGTATCCTAATTTTAAAGCCGAATTTTTATAAACGTATTTTTCACCATTTGCCATATCATTCTCGTAAAATTCCCGTACCCTTTTTTTACCGTACCCGTATTTACTAACTATGAATAATTGTTGTATCAATCATTTCCTATTTGACTTACAATTCTAACATAGAATTGGTATCTTTCTATTTCTACATATGTATAGGAAGATTATTTTCTTATGAAATTAAAAAAAAAAAAAAAAAAAAATTGGTATATATTCTTCTCCTTCACACGAAAATAATGTATGAAAAAATTATCTTTTAACCACCACTAGGTGACCTAATGGTAAAAGAGCAAATGAAGATCTAATATTGTCTCCCAAATTCTGGAGCTCTTACCTGGCCGACAGTTTCATGGTCTCCAATAATTAGTTAATGTGTATACAAGCTGACCTGGACACCTCTGGTCATAAAAAAAATATATATATATATATATATATATATATATCTTTTTCTCATGCCTATATTTATAGTTTTTCCACCTTTTTTTTATTGGGTAAAAGCCTCGAGATGTCCCTACAATGGAAGGTATGAGACTAATTCTCGATCAGGTCTTGGGTAAATGCACCTAGCCACAAGCTGGTTCCAGTGAAAGTCAAACCCCTAATATTATAGGTAAATTTCACCTACTGAAAATTCAGTTACCAACTAGACCATAACTCATAGTTGTTTTTCCACCTTACTATTGCATTATAATTTATGCTTTCACAAATGGCAATTTGTGATACAACTCAACAAAGACAACATGGAATTATTGGATTTGGTTGACTTTAAATGGGGTAGTCAGATTCTAATAGGAACCCATTTAATTAATAAGTTCTAATACATAAATATGACCTGTTTACTATATTATATTAATCAACATTTTTAATTAGCAGGGTAATTATTTTTATTAACTTTTTTAATTATCATGATAGAGAATTTTTTTGTGGTCAAATTTTTTATTTCTATAATTATGCTATACTTCATAGGTTTATATAATGAAGTTTATTAAACAGAATTGAAGTGTTTGAATTTGTATGAAAAAAAATATATAATTGGGGCCGTTTGGATCGGGGGTAAATAAGATAACGGGGGTAATCTTCATTTATTTTACAAGATTCTTGTGTTTGGTTTACAAGTAATAAAATATTATGAGAATCTTTTATTGCAAATAGTGTTAACTAATGGTAATGTGGGGGGTAATCTTATTACCTTGTTAGGGGGTATTATTAAAACATTATTGGGGTAATATGATTTTTCTACCCATTTGCCCTTAATTAAAAACCATTTCAGACACAATTGTCCTCAAATGTCTACCAAATAACAATTACACAGCCCCCCTACATTTGAGAAATTAGCTAAAACACCCGAGCCACAAAAAAGTTTAAAAGCTAGTAAAATACCCCCACCCACCCAAGACCACTGCCGGCCGTGATCCACCACCGTTGACCGTCTGTGTCAGTCACCATAATGGTACACGATCGGTGGGATTTGGCCGGTCGTGCGCTACTAAGGCCTTTCACGACCAGATCTGGCGTTTCTATGGCCATTGTTAGTAAACGGTCCCGTATTCACAGCGGAAACAAAAACAAATAATTCAGGGATCGTTTACATGAGCCAAGATCAAGGGTATAATTTTACAATTTTATCATAATAAGAATCTGCAGAAATATTAAACATGAGTTAAGAGAAACAAATGCACGTTAGAGGCTCCACCAAATTTGTTAACGAATGTTTTGCTACCGATCCAAGTGTAGGATCGAACCCACGTAGTCCACACGAAGACAATCTCAAAAGAACCAAAGAGGGATTTGCCAGATCCTCTTTGGCTTTAAGATTAAGAAGAAAGGAAAATCAATTAAATTGATTTCTAGGCAAAACGAATCTATTGTGGGAGAGTCAATATTGGGGCTGCTGTGTTTTGGTTTTACAAAGAAAAATGAACTAAAATGAATTAACCATATTTCTTTTACATTTAAATTTTCTTTTATAGTAAAACCTTAATGCCCTATTCCCATATGGAATAGGTTTGGGCTCCAACCCAAACGCCCCATGTTGCCAAACACTCCCAATTTGATTTGTTTTAATTTCCATCATTATCTCAATTAAAATCAATTAATATATATTTAAATATATATTAACATTTAACAATAATGATAATATATATAAATATGTGCGAACACACATTTAAACGTAATTTCACTTATTTAATTTTTCTAACAAATTAAATAAAGGCTACGAACCTCAGCAAATTTAATTGCACTGTGAAATTACCAAAATACCCTTTCGCCTTAAAAGATGAAAACGCCCTTCTTTCTTCTTGGATCTTAAATTATCTTCTATGTGTGTGACCCATAGGCTCCTCATCATATCGGCAGTGTATAATATCGCGATTAACACCAATTAATCGTCTCACTAAACACAGACCAAGATTTGCCCCTAGCAAGGCATCATGGCCACCCGATAGATTCGGATTCAGCAAAGTAGCTACCTATCAATGAGATGGTTACCGTGCAATTCGATCCTTTCATCATAACGTTATCTCTACGAGACGAAGGCATAGAAATAGTGTCAACCTTCGGTTACTCGATATTATGTATTCGGCCTTTGAACCAATGACCTGTATTATAAACTGGATAGAGCAACAACTCAATCCCACTATGGCCACAGTTTTAGTGTCATTGCCATATACTGAATTGCGCCGTGAGATAACTTCTCCCGTACCCGGGAGTGATGAATCCTCTGTCAATCCACCATAGTCTTGATACACTCCTTGATGCAGGCAATCACCACCGTATTGACAGCTCTGAAAAGAACTGCATTAGGCTAGTGTCAAACTATACCAATCGGTGCACAAGGCGCTCCGGTGATCTCAAGTCTAAGGATCACATGCACCACCATTCATTAGAGGATTTGTTCCATAGACACTAGGGTTACCATCCATATGGAATCCTCTCGGTGGGTCACCCAGGTGAACTTGCCGCGGTGTAATCGCCACAAGAAGCACTCATGTGTTGCACCAGGTTGTCACCAAACAACCTTGAAAAGTGAGATCGCCTCCGCCTCCTTTCGACAGGTCGTTCAACACTATGATAGCCTTACCGTATTATCGCGCCCTTACTTCAAAAATAATATCTGGGGCTACGGACGTTTCTAGAATGGCCACCATATGTGCTCATAGGGTTCTCACTATCAAGATTTGAAACACTTGATACCCTCGTCACGGCTCTACCATTCTAAGGACATATATCAATACATATTGCAATAATAATGATTTACGCGATATAGAATAAAATGCCTTTTATTGATTAATGAACATTATTACAAAGAGTCAATTCTACAATAATTGATTGGCTCTAGGGCATCTACTCTAACAATCTCCTACTTGCACTATAGCCAATCATTCATGTATTTAATACCAAATGATCTCAAGTGCCTGTCATGCTTCTGCTGCGGCAGAGGCTTTGTTAGTGGATCTGCGAGATTGTCGTCAATATGCACTTTACTAATCTGTACGTCTTTCCTCTCAACTATCTCTCTGATGAGATGGAATCGTCTGAATATGTGTCTGGATTTTTGATGAGACTGTGGTTCCCTGGCTTGAGCAATTGCTCCACTGTTGTCACAATAGATGTCTATAGGATCAACAATTGTGGGAACTACACCAAGTTTAGTAATGAACTTCTTAATCCAGACTGCCTCCTTGGCCGCATCCGACACTGCAATATACTCAGCCTCCATTGTAGAATCTGCTACAGTGCTTTGCTTGGAGCTTTTCCAACTCACTACACCCCCATTGAGACAGAATACAAACCCTGATTGCAATCGATAATCATCTTTGTCCGTTTGGAAACTAGCATCACTGTATCCTCTTACAGTGAGCTCATCTTCCCCTCCATAAACCAAGAACATATCCTTAGTCCTCTTCATGTACTTAAGAATATTCTTGACAGCCATCCAGTGACGCTCACTTGGATCTGATTGATATCTACTACAAGTGCTCAAAGCACATAAGACATCAGTCCGAGTACATAGCATGGCATACATGATGGATCCAATTGCTGACGCATATGGGATCCTCTTCATCCTATCTCTCTCATCTTCTGTTTTAGGACACAATTCCTTAAAGAGATAAACACCATGTGATGTCGAAAGAAATCCCTTCTTAGATTCTTCCATACTAAATCTTTTAAGTACTTTGTCAATATATGTACTCTGACTTAGGCCAAGCAACCTATGCGATCTATCACGATAGATCTTTATACCAAGGATGTAGGTTGCTTCTCCTAAGTCCTTCATGGAGAAGCACTTGGATAACCAAGTCCTTATCGACTGCAAGTTCGGTATATCATTCACAATCAAAAGTATGTCATCGACATACAATACTAGGAATGCTACTGTGCTCCTACTCACTTTCTTGTAAACACAAGGCTCATCTTCGTTCTTGATAAAACCGAATTCTTTTACGGCTTCATCAAAACAAATGTTCCAGCTCCTTGAAGCTTGCTTGAGTCCATAAATGGATCTCTGCAACTTGCATACCTTATTGGTTTGACTATCAAGAACGAAACCATCAGGTTGTGTCATGTACACATCCTCCTCAAGGTTTCCATTCAGAAAGCAGTTTTGACATCCATTTGCCAAATCTCATAGTCATGATATGCAGCAATTGCAAGCATCATTCGGATGGATTTAATCATGGCAACTGGCGAAAAGGTTTCTTCATAGTCAATGCCATGAATTTGTTTGAAACCTTTGGCAACTAGCTGTGCTTTATAAGTATGCACGTTGCCATCCATGTCAGTCTTCTTCTTGAAGACCCATTTACACCCTATGGGTTTTACCCCTTCAGGTGGTTCCACCAGAGACCACACTTGGTTTTGGTACATGGAGTCCATCTCAAATTTCATGGCTTCAAGCCATTTAATGGAATATGGATCCGATATAGCGTCTTCGTAGGTTCTGGGTTCATCGTCTTGGTAAACCAGTACGTCACCATGTTGAGTCACAAGATAACCGTATCTCTCGGGCTCATGGCGTACTCTCCCAGATCTACGTAGCTCTTGTGCTACCTGAGGTGGTTCACTTTGATCCACAAGTTGTGGAGTAACCTCCTCATGATGCTCAACCACTTCCTGGGCACATCATCCCGTTCCTTCATCTAGTATATCTTGTGGTTCTAGAACTTCATCAAGTTCTACTTTTCTCCCACTAGTACTTCTTAGAAAATATTCCTTTTCTAGGAAGACACCAGTTTGAGCAACAAAAATTTTACGCTCTTCTGGGTGGTAGAAATAGTATCCTTTGGTCTCCTTTGGATACCCCACAAATATACATTTACAGGATTTTGGACCCAGCTTGTTCGAAGTTAATTTCTTAACATAAGCTTTGCAACCCCAAATCCTTAGATAAGACAAGTTGGGCTTTCGCTCACTCCATAGCTCATATGGAGTCTTATCTACAAACTTTGACGGCACACGGTTCAAAACGTGAGTCGCAGTTTCTAGGGCATAACCCTATAACGATGCAGGTAAATCACTAAAACTCATCATGGACCTAACCATGTCAAGTAAGGTCCTATTCCTTCTTTCTGACACTCCATTGTGTTGGGGTGTATAAGGAGGGATAAGTTGTGATACTATCCCACATTCCTTCAAGTGCTCTGAAAACCCTGAGCTTAAGTATTCACCTCCTCGATCCGACCGAAGAGCTTTAATACTTTTGCCCAACATATTTTGTACTTCATTTCTGAATTCCTTGAATTTATCAAAGGCTTCAGAATTATGTCTCATAAGGTAGACATACCATATCTACTGAAATCATCAGTAAATGTGATGAAGTATGAATATCCACCTTTGGCTTCAACTGTTAGTGGACCACATACATCACTATGGATGATGCCTAACAGTCAGTAGCTCTTTCACCTTGTCTTGTGAAAGGAGACTTGGTCATCTTGCCTACGTGCATGACTCGGATACCTCAAATGACCGAAAGTCAAAAGGGTCCAAAACTCCATCCCTTTGAAGTTTTGCAATGCGGGTCTTATTAACATGACATAATCTACAGAGCTAGAGATATGTCTGGTTTTGATCGCTATGTTTAGCTCTCTTGGTTTCAACATTGAGAATATCTTTATTATTTAAATCAAGAACATATAATCCATTATATAACCTTGCAATTCCAAATAGAATACCATTCAAACTAAAGGACAACAATCCATTAGATATCTCAAAAATGATACCCCCATATTATCCAAAGCAGAATCTGAAATAATATTTCTAGAAATAGAAGGTACGTGATAACTTGAGTTATGTAGTTCCAATAACAAGCCCGTAGGCAAAGATAAACAATAAGTTCCTACAGCCAATGTACCCACATGTGCTCCATTTCCAACTCGTAGATCCACCTCTCCCTTGGCGAGCACTCTACTCTGCCATAGTCCCTGCACATCAGTACAAATGTGAGTACCACATCCTGTGTCAATGACCCAAAATGAGGGAGAGAAATTAATCTCAATCATAAAGATACCTGAAGTCATAGCCTCTGACTTCTTCTTGCTTGCGAGGAAAACCTTGCAGTTTCCTCCAAAGGTGGCGAGCTTGGCACAAAAGAAGCGACTACCTTGCCCTTCCCTATGCCACTCGTGCCCAAGAGCAACTCCGTCCTTTGGGCTTGGGCTTGGGCCTTGGGTTTAGCCTTGGCCTTACCCTTCTTGTCAAGAACCCTTTGGTTTATCGGCAAGAACCAAGAAACAGGCTTGGACTTTTTCAAGTCCTGCTTTGTAGTCCTAAGCATGTTTAGAAGTTCTGACGGGGTTTTCTCCATCGTGTTCATATTGAAATTCATTATGAATAGAGCATAAGAGTCAGGCAAAGATTGCAGAATTAAATACATTTGTAATTCTGCATCCAAGCCACATCCCAAAGTCTCAAGCCTCTCTATGTGCTCGATCATCTTGAGCACATGAGGACCAACTTGAGCTCCCTCAGTCCGACGACTCCCAAACAGTGCTTTCGACACCTTGTATCTCTCATATCAAGCATTTGTTTCGTAAAGCTCCTTGAGGTGTAGAATGATGGAAGAAGCATCCATATTCTCATGCTGCTTTTGCAGCATAGCTGTCATCGATGCTAACATCAAGCATTGAACGCTATCAGCATCATCAAGGAACTTTTGATAAGTATCCTTAACTTCTTGAGTGGCATCAGGATCAGGCTCAGCCATGTATGGCTTTTCAAGGATATACAATTTCTTTTCTGACTTGAGTATAATCCAAAGATTATGATACCAGTCTGAGAAATTGAATCCATCCAACCTCTTTTCTTTCTCGATGATCGGTCGAAGGTTCATAATGCTCATTTTGGTGAATCTGCAATTGTAGAAAAGATAAAGTTATTATAAAGTTCATTATTATTTAATATGGTCTTTTATTAAACGATGCTCCCACTATTTTACTCAAGCCAATAGCCCTCACTATTAACTCGGGAAAGCCCGTTGACTTTCCTAGTAGACCGAGATCCCATCATGCCCATTTCAAACCTTCGCTTTGGCGAACAAGCCAAAATGAGTTGATTAGGTAGGCCAACAAACTTAATCCACACCAGTTGATAGCTCCCACTATCAACCTCAAATGTGAGAAAGCCAACAAGCCAATCACACAATCCAATGGCTCCAACCATTGTCCTCAAGTGTGATTCTCAGTATCAGTAGAGTGGACACTACATGTCACCACGTACACATAATATGTGTACTGCTCCACTATGCCTATGACGCGTTTATCAACCTTCGCTTTGGCGAACAAGCAAAACCGTCATTTTAAGTCGACCCATCACCATTAAGGAAAACTCCAATGTATTTTAACCTCCCACTGGTAGAAGTGTACCCTTCGTTTTGGCGAACAAGGTTTCGACGAACAGTGATTTGATTAAAACCATGGTGATAGAAGGCTTACGTTACTTAATATAATTCAGTTGAGGGGTTTGTTTTTTAATGTCTCATCAGATTATTATCTTTGTTAGAATGACATTGTTTGGCATGTTATCAAACATTCAACCTTAGCATGCATTCTAAACAAAAATAAATGTGCCGGTACATGGCCCAACTAAAACCGATTTCCTCGAGCCTAGAGGAATTGGTGAGTCACCTAGGGGTCCTGTAATAAACATCTTGAGTCTTCAAGTATGGTTGCCTCGTCCTTTGCTCCGTCTTCAAGTACATTACAAAAAATATCGTTATAAATTTACAATAAATAATTATACAAATTCTTTACATCAATAAATTTAGAAACCTCGATTTACATTCGAGGGGAATTAGATGAGAAGAGAATGTACATCGAGAAGAGGAGAAAGGCAGGACACGCAGGCCCTATTTAATAAAATACAACCATACATACCTTAAAAAAATATTTAAAACATTCACCCTAAGGTCCAAGGCTCATGTACCGGGCACCATACAATATACAAACAAGTACAAAGCATACATTTCAAAAACAATCAATTTTTTAAATTAGTGGGTTAATTACAATTTACCCCTTGATAATTTGCAGTCTACAGTTTGGTCCAAAAATTTTGAAACTTTGCATTTTAGCCCCTGCACCCTCAGAAGTGCGCTCGCTGCAGCGATGAGTTAGATCGCTGCAGCGTACGTTGGTTATGCTGACGTCCATGCTCTACGTACGTTCGCGGCAGCGATTTGGTACAGCGCACGTTCCAAGGACGATCGCCGCGGTGATGGGGTTATATCGCCGCGGCGAGCACTATTTTTGTACAGCGCTCGTCCAGAGGACGATCACCGCGCCAATGGTTTATATCGCTCCGGCGAGTGCTGGTTTCGACACCAGTGCCAGTTTGGACAACACTCGCTACGGCGATGGGTTATATCGCCACGGCGAGCGTACACATATTTGTAGCTTCGGATCTGTTCATACAGCAACCAAAAACACTCTAACCAGATTCTACAATCAATCAAACAC
>CM047750.1:23223040-23333040 GCA_026225825.1 Pistacia integerrima
AATCAATCAAACACATTGATCTCAACAAAAATCCATCATGCATTAAACCAAACGTGTAGTTCATCAACAAATCAAATTAATTGATTAATCAATTTCTCAAAAACAGTTTTAAGACAGATTTTAAGCAGATTCTATACGGCAACATATCATCAATCAAACGCATGTTATCAACCATCCATTTAAAAATTGTAAAATTCAGTACCCTAGGCTCTAATACCACTGTTAGTAAACAGTCCCGTATATGCAGCCGAAACAAAAACAAATAATTCAGGGATCGTTTACATGAGCCAAGATCAAGGGTATAATTTTACAATTTTATCATAATAAGAATCTGTAAATATTAAACATGAGTTAAAAGAAACAAACGCACGTTGGAGGCTCCACCAAATTTGTTAACGAATGTTTTGCTACCGATCCGAGTGTAGGATCGAACCCACGTAGTCCACACGAAAACAATCTCAAAAGAACCAAAGAGGGATTTGCCAGATCCTCTTTGGCTTCAAGATTAAGAAGAAAGGAAAATCAATTAAATTGATTTCTAGGCAAAATGAATCTTCCGTGGGAGAGTCAATATTGGGGCTGCTGTGTTTTGGTTTTACAAAGAAAAATGAACTAAAATGAATTAACCATATTTCTTTTACATTTAACTTTTCTTTTATAGTAAAACCTTAATGCCCTATTCCCATATGGAATAGGTTTGGGCTCCAACCCAAACGCCCCATGTTGCCAAACACTCCCAATTTGATTTGTTTTAATTTCCATCATTATCTCAATTAAAATCAATTAATATATATTTAAATATATATTAACATTTAATAATAATGATAATATATTTAAATATGTGCGAACACACATTTAAACGTAATTTCACTTATTTAATTTTTCTAACAAATTAAATAAAGGCTACAACCTAAGCAAATTTAATTGCACTGTGAAATTACCAAAATACCTTTTCACTTTAAAAGACGAAAACGCCATTCTTTCTTCTTGGATATTAAATTATCTTCTATGTGTGTGACCCATAGGCTCCTCATCATATCGGCAGTGTATAGTATCGCGATTAACACCAATTAATCGTCTCACTAAACACAGACCAAGATTAGCCCCTAGCAAGGCATCATGGCCACCCGATAGATTCGGATTCAGCAAAGTAGCTACCTGTCAATGAGATGGTTACCGTGCAATTCGATCCTTTCATCATACGTTATCTCTACGAGACGAAGGCATAGAAATAGTGTCAACCTTCGGTTACTCTCGATATTATGTATTCAGTTTCTAGACCAATGACCCGTATTATAAACTGGATAGAGCAACAACTCAATCCCACCGTGGCCAGCTTTTAGTGTCATTGCCATATCTTGTTGCTGGTGAGATAACTTTTCCCGTACCCGTGGGAGTGATGAATCCTCTATCAATCCACCATAGTCTTGATACACTCCTCGATGCAAAGAAATCACCACCATATTGCATCACGAAAAGAAGCTGCGTTAGGCTAGTGTCAAACTACACCAATCGGTGCATAAGGCACTCCCGGTGATCTCAAGTCTAAGGATCACATGCACCACCATTCGTTAGAGGATTTGTTCCATAGACATTAAGGGGTTCCCATCCATATGGAATCCTCTGTGGGTCAGTCTAGTGAACTTGCTGCGGTGTAATCGCCTACAGTAAGCACCCATGTGTTGCACCAGGTTGTCACCAAACAACCTTGAAAAGTGAGATCAATCACTACCTTTTGACAAGGTCGTTTAACACTATGATAGCCTTACCGTATTATCTGTGCCCTTACTTTAGAATAATACTGGGGCTACGAACGTTTCTAGAATGGCCACCATATGTGCTCATAGGGTTCTCACTATCAAGATTTGAAACACTTGATACCCTCATCACGGTTCTACCATTCTAAGGACATATATCAATACATATTGCAATAATAATGATTTACGCGATATAGAATAAAATACCTTTTATTGATTAATGAACATTATTACAAAGAGTCAATTCTACAATAATTGATTGGCTCTAGGGCATCTACTCTAACAGCCATTTCACATCCAAAGATATGGCCGTGAAATGACACGGCCAAAGATCTTGCATTTCCACGGCCACAGCCATGGCCACATCTTTGGCCATGAAATGGCCATAGATCTGGCTATTTTATTGCCATGGATTTGTGATCCATGGACCATTTCTGGCTTTGTCGACGCACGACCAACTATATAAGGCTAGTCGTGTGTTATTCCATCGACTCATCGACTCTCGGTAGTGGCTTGGGGTGGGTAGGGGGTGATTTTGCTACAAATTAAAGTTTTTATATGGTTACAGTGTATTAGCAAAATTTCAAATGTAGGGGGTTAAAAGAAATGATTCAAATAATAATAATAACAAATACTATTATACTAGTATTTAAAAAGAATGGCAATTTAGTAATCTATAAAACATATACACCCATTTATCCTCCCAACCAAACATATTATTCACCAATTTATTCGAACCAATCAAACACATTTTCTAAACATTTTTAATAATCTTTAAGGTGATCTTTCTTTTCGTTAATATAATATACCTATATAATAAAACCTTATATGATCCAAACGCCCCCATTAAGTTAAAAAAATTTGTCCTTGTTTGATAAATGAAGTAATATATGTAACATGTCTAATAAATGGTTTGGATTAAAGTTGACATTCTTGATATGATAAAATTGTTGAATTACATATCATTATTTATGCCCTACTTTAACAAGACACAAACCTTAATTGTTAACCTTAATTTTGAACGAAAATTCCAGACATATATTTATCTTAGATTAATATACATAATTATTATACAAATTTATTGATGCGTGATTTTGACACCAACGACTCGCACGTGCAAAGTGCTAAGCTGTTCTTAGAAATTACTTGTGAATGATTATGAGAATTGATTATGGTGTAGAGATTATATATGTTTGCAGAAACATAAATAATAGATTGACAAGAGAGATTTTTACAATGGTTCGGATGCTTAAAAGCGAATCCTACATCCACTGTTATTTTATTATTCTCTAACTATTTTTTTTATATTGCCTGTAAGGTGTAAAAAAATGGAGAAATGCTTTGTTTATAGAGAAAAAATCATGGTTGAAACTCTCGTTTGTGCCCAACTCTCATATTCCCAGCCAACCCCTATTTCATGAAGAGAGGTGCCCATTTATATACCTTTGAGCTCAACATAATGAGTGCTTTTGCAAATTGCCTTGACACATGGAGAGCTTTCATTCATCCTGATCCTTTATTTTGATAAAGGTGGGACAAATGTTATCTAATATCTCTTTGAGGCGGTTTGGGTTTTGACAGATAATACATTTTGTCTTTGAGTGCTTGTTAAGCTCTAATTGGTGGTGCTGACATCAATGTGTATTTTTGGCATAACAAAACCCCCACAGTTTTTGGAGTGCTAATTGCACTTCAAAAACTCATGTCTTAGATCTGAATGGCTATCACACTATAGGCTACAGTCTCGAACTGAAGAGCTCGAACTATGCCTAGCGTGATCGGGTGTTGAGAGCTAAGACTGCGATCCAAAGCTGAGCGTGATTTGATAATTGACATAAAATTTCTAGTAGATGAATTCCTGGAGAGAGCTAAGTGTTAGAAGCCCAAATGCGCAGCTTCAAAAGTCCTAATAGGACAAGCCAACTTTAAAACATCCATAACTTTTTGATCCAGAAGGTGTTTTGGAGCCTATAAGATATCAATGGAAAGCTCATTCCGAGCTCTATGTCATGGCAGCCAAGAGACTTGATTGGGACCATTTTTTAGGCCAAAATCCACCATTTTGGCATGTTTCAAGGCTGTTCTGAGTTTTCTACGCGTTTTTTATGATGCTGATAGTTGGTTGCGATCTAAGAACTAAAATTGATCGTGATCTCAGAGCTAAGAATAAGATCTAAGGTTGTTTGTAATTTGAGAGCTAAGAGCTAATCACGATCTGAGATATTAAAGAACTCGATATGTGCACACGATCTGAAAGATTTGATGCAAGTGATCTCAAGCTTATGAGCGAGCTTGTGAGCTCGATCAAAGAGCATAAGAAGCTCAATATGAAGCGCAAGGAGCTTTGATCTGAGAACTCAAGAACTCTTTGCGATCTGAGAGCACAAAAAGTTTGATCAGAAAGCATATAACATAAAGAGTTTGATCAGAAAACGTGAAGCTTGATTTGAGAAGATAAAAAGTTCAATCAAAAAACATGAAACTTGATTTGAGAACTCAAGATTATTGATCTAGGTGTTCAAAAGCATGATCTGGCCAGTCAAAAGGGCGATCTAAATGATCTAAATGCGTGATATCAACGATCTTGAACACGAGATCTAGATGCTCTTAAGCACAATCTGAGTGCTCAAAAGCACAATCTAGCCATTCAAGAGCATGATCTAAGTGCTTGGAAGCACGATCTAGCCATTCAGGAACATGATCTGAGTGCTCGGAAACATTATCTGGCCAGTTGGGAGCGCGATCTAAATGATGAAAGATCTTGAACGCGTGAGCTTGATAGCTTAGGAGCTAAAGAGCTTGGGAGCTCAATATGATATGAGAAATCTAAACGTCAATCTGAACAATCTAGCCACACGATCTGAAAGCTCTGACGAGCAAGATCTGAGTGTATGATCTGAATGATCTGGCCAAGCGATCTGAGAACTCTAATGCACGAGATTTGAGAGATTTGAGCGCATGATTTGAGAGGGCAATCTAAAGCTAAAGATCAGAGTGATCTGAGTGTGTGATCAGAATGATCTGGCCATGAGATCTAAGAACTCTAATGTGCGCAATCTAAAGCTGAAGATCGAGCGATTTGAGCAATCTGTCACCTGATCTAAAACTTTGAGCGCGCGATCTGAAGCTAAAGATCAGAGTGTTTTGAGTGTGCGATCTAAGCGATCTGCCCACGTGATCTAAGAAATTTGATGTGCGTGATCTGAGAGATATGAGCGCATGATTTGAAGCTTAAGATCAAAGCAATCCGAGCGTGCAATTTGGCCACGCGATCTGAGTGCTTTGATATGGAATATGATTTAGTATTTTGACGATAACTTGAGCTGTAGATCTCAAATTTTGATGATTCTTAGACCATCAAAAGCTAACTCAAAGAGCTACAACTTTCATGTTTATCTCTTTGCCAAATTTAGACTTTATCCTTGCTCATATTTTCACCTTTGATAATGTGAAGATTTTGAGGCTTGTTGGAAAAACATAGAGAGTTGATGTGCATCATGCCCTTCTTCTAGCGGCAAATTGTTGATGCATGATTTTGACACCAATGACTCGCACGTACAAAGTGCTAAGTTGTTCTTAGAAATTACACTTGAATGATTATGAAAGTTGATTATGGTTTAGAGATTATATATGTTTGCATAAACTTAAATAATAGATTGACAAGAGAGATTTTTATAGTAGTTTGAATGCTTAAAGCGAATCCTACATCCACTATTATTTTATTATTCTCTGACTATTTTTCTAATATTGCCTGTAAGGTGTATAAAAATGGAGAAATGCTTTGTTTACAGAGAAAAAATAATGGTTAAAGCTCTCGTTTGTGCCCAGCTCTCATATGCCCAGCCAGTCCCTTTTTCATGAAGAGAGGTGCCCTTTATACACCTTTGAAGCTCAACATAATGAGTGTTTTTGTAAGTTGCCTTGACACATGGGGAGCTCTTATTCATCATGATCCTTTATTTTGATAAAGGTGGGATAAGTGTTAGGGCATCTCCAACCCAGCGCTATTTTGGGTTGGAGATGACCAAAATAGCGTGAATTTCAACTCCAACCCAGAGCCATTTTCTACACCAATTTGGTGCCCTGCTACAATGCAACGCCAAATTTGTGTAGCACTGTTCATGCACACCAATTTGGAGTGGCACTGTTCAAACAGTAAATTTTTTTTTTTTTTTTTTATTTGTATTTAAGTTAATTTGTTGAAATTATCGTAGATGAAAATGTTCGATTTCAAAATTTTTCTTGCTCGACATAGACAAATCAATGATACAAAGGCTCACTATGCTCTTCGAAATGTATTAATTGATCATTTTTGGGAATAATATACTAATTCGGAAAATTAAATTACTATCAATATAGAATTTACTTTTGTGTTGTCGTTGTCTTTTTTTTTTTTTTTTTGTATCAGTTTATATTAGATGTAATGTTTTTCTATGTTAAATGTAATGTTTATTTGATTAAATAAATGCTTAATTTTATTAAATTAGTATAATTTTCAAAGTAATTATTATTTAATAAAAATATTATTCCCAACATTTAATTAATATATACAAAAATAATGAGTAAAATAGATTAATTGTTGATTGTTACAATAAAAGAAAAAAAGAAAAAGAATATTCTAAGGAATATTATTTTTGGTGTAATATTTGGTGCAGTGGGATTAGAGATGCAATAGTGTTTCACACAAAAAATCACACCAATTTGGTGTGAAACTTGTATCAATTTGGTGCAATGGGTTGGAGATGGTCTTATATAATATCTCTTTGAGGTGGTTTGGGTTTTGATAGCTAATACACTTTGTTTTTTGAGTGCTTGTTAAGCTATAATTAATGGTGCTGACATTCGGTGTTTATTTTTTGCACAACAAAATTAATTGATATAAATTAACATGGGTTTATCAATTTTCATCCTTGAGGTTTGGAGAAAGTATCTTTGGTCTAGTAGAATCTTAAAAAGTCATTATAGTCCCTACCAAACTATTGTAGTTAAGGTATATGTTAGATCCACAATCCAATCTTACAACCTCTCTGACAACTGACGTGGCAGCTCATAATTGGTTAGCTCGCAAATGGGTCCTACCCGGTTTCTATAGGGTCTAGCTGACTAATTATAAATTGTCACGTCAGTGGTTATAAGAGAAAGTTGTGAGATTGGGTTATACATCTAGCATTACTAATTATAAGATTGTGCTAATTTTATGAAACTTAAATGGCTATTATACACGCATTTGTCTTATTAGGAAGAATAAATATAGAATAAAAATTAAGACTTTAGAGATTAATATAATAAAAGTACAATGAAATAAAAAATGAATAGAATTTATAAACAATTAAAAACATTTTCCCAACCTAAAATTAAAGATTTAAAATAAGAATCTCAACCTTAACAAAACTAAAAAAAAAAAAAAATTCTCATATCATATTTTATTTTATAATTTTATTGTTCTTTACTATTTTTCTTGTTTTATTAAATTTTATGAAATAAATAATTTTTTATTTCATTTTTTATTCTTAGAAGTGTAAAATGACTATCACGCCCTTATACTGGTTAATTTTCTCTAACTGCATTAGTCTAACAGGGACCATAATGACCTTTTCAAATTATACTGGACCAAATTATAAGTTCTCCAAACCTCAGGGATGAGAATGTCATTCACTCCAATTTACATACTTACCTAATCATCGACTTTAATTTGCATTATTTGTCATTTGTCTAGGATATTATGACATAAAATTTTAACACATCTTGTGAGCCATTCATCTTTGGTAATCCAATAATGATAAGAGGGAATTTAAAGATAATATACTTAACATCTCTTTAATGCAATTGGATTGATGAAAATAAATGGTTTAAGAGTAATGTCAAAACTTAAGTCATATAGTTGTACCTCTTGATCTCTCTAATTATATTAAAATAGTGAGTGGGTAAGTTTTTATTTGACGAGTAATATTTTATTCATAAACTATTTTTACTAACTTTTTCTAAAAAACACGACGTGACATTCGTATTTGGTCAGCTTCGTAATATGTCTTGTTTACCCAATTGCAAGCTAACTAATTATAAACTACCACGTTGCGTTTATGAGGGAAAGTTAGTAAGAAATGTTTGTCAGCTTTTTTTTATTGTTATTAGATGTATAGTATTATATTAAAACAGTGAGTTTGAGTTAAAGAGGATTTATTTTGGGTTAGAGCTTCATGTTTTCAATATTTTTATTTAAATATTTTTAATGTAAAGAAATTAGAACTTTATAATATTTCTTTTAAGGATTTTGTTTAATTAAATAATACATAATAGATTTTAAATTATAATTTAGTTTTATAATTATTACAAATTGTTTTAACTTTACATGACAAATTATTAGTTAGGTAACTGAATTCAATAACTTGTGTTAATATGAAGAACTATTTTGCCGGTGAAAAATCAAAATTTCCTAAATTGTTATCAAAGATATAAATTTAGAATGTTTGAGTATTTAATTTACCTCGTATTATTGATAATAATTATTAATTTTTTGGTTCTTTTAAAAGTAAAATTTGGTGACCAGTTACACGTCACTCAAGATGTAGGTTGTATGCAAAACAAACGCAACTACAGGTGAGAAGATTAAAGTCCGAATTCTTACAAATGGTATTGACAGCACAGGTGACAGAATCCGAAGAAACAGGCTGGTGAGGATATCAGTGTCCAAAAACCAAACACAAACACAAACACAGAACAGAAGGAAAGAAGACTTTGTTAAGTTAAGCGGTGTGTCTTCAAGTGTCGTGCATGCATTTTATGCATCTGTTCCTTTGCATGCATTCTCTCTCTTTCTTTCTTTATAAATCTCTCTTTCTTCAACATTTAACTTATATTTATTTTTATATCTATAGTTATATAAACTCTCAGCTCAACCCAATACAAATACAACTCAACTCGACTCGACACGCTTTCTTGGTCGAAACCCATACAACAACCACCATCCCCCCCGCCGTTACTCTTTTCTCTTTCAACTCCCGAGTTGACTCACTTCTTCACCAACTTATCATAATGGGTTTCCGTTACATTTTCAAGATCTGGGTTTTTTGATTCCAACCAGGTTTGTTATTTCACGTTTCTTGTTGATGTATGTGCATGTTTTTATTAATTTTTATAATTTTTTTTTTCTTGATCAAAAGGGGTTTTAGGGATTTTGTGATTTTAATTGATTAATTAAAGTATAATAATTAATTATTATTATTTTTGTGTTTAGTTAATAATGGGGTCGAGAATTTGCATGAATGCATCATGTGGAACGGCCACGACCCATGAATGGAAAAGAGGTTGGCCTTTGCGATCTGGTGGATATGCTGATCTATGCTATAATTGCGGGTACTTTTTCTCTCCTTTGTGTATAAATTTTCAAGTTTTGTCTATTTTTAATTATGGGCTTATCTAAGGTTTTTATTTTTGTTTTTAGATTTTTCATGAATTGGGTTTGTTCTGTAGTTCTAATTATAATTTTCTACCAACATTATGGTTTAGAGTAAAACCAACTAATTACTATGAATTAAATTGAATTAAGAATCATATTTGATTTTTAATTCTACCAAATTACTATCTATTCTTAAACTTTGCCTAAATTGAGCGCACAAGATGTTGAATTTAACTGTTTTTGGGTCAGCTTAGAGTGAGCTAACTAAATATAGCCATTTACTAAATCAGTGTAGTTTAGTTACAATGTGGCACTAGAAATTAACCACAAGTTTCAAGTTCAAATCCCTCCTGGTCTATTTGGAAGTTTATGTCATAAATTAGTGCATAGAGATTTTATTTATTTATTTATTTTTCTCTGACAGTCTCTCTGTTTGGTAGTTTTTTTCCGCTAATTTAAGTAAAAATATTTACTAGAGAGAAATGCTAGTTACTAGTTGCTTCTCATTGACATTATACAAATAGCATGAGAAAGTGAGGTCTATTTTTTTCTTACTAAAATTATCACTTAAACATGTGTTATCGTTCTAGATGGGGTTTTATTTATTATTTTTAAGTACTTTTATTGATCTTTATTCTTTCTTGCTTGGCTTTTTGTTTGTGTGCATCTATACTTTCTTTAGATCTGCGTATGAGAATTTTGTGTTTTGTAATACATTCCACTTAGAGGAACCTGGTTGGAGGGAATGCTACTTATGCCGCAAGGTAAGCTGCAGTCTGATAATTTTATTCTTTTGTACTCTTTTTTCTTTTCTCTCTTGAACTTTTCAGTCTAATTGAATATGATATACCAGCGTCTGCACTGTGGGTGTATAGCCTCAAAATCTTTGCTTGAGCTCTTGGATTACGGGGGAGTTGGGTGTACCAGCTGTTCAATTAGCTCACGACTTCATGCAGTAAGAGGAATTCAAATATCTTTATCTTAATATTATCTTAAATTGCTGAATCACCTTGCTTGAATTTTATTAAGTTGTAGTTTGTATGAGTCAAATATTTGTAGTCTCAAAGTATTTAGCTAGTCATGCTCTCCGAATATAAAGTGGCACATCTATTTTTAGAATGTTAATATAATTACTTGGTGTGAATATTAGAGACATAGTTACAAGGACTATCATGTCAATAGTTTTAATATCATTCATGACAGCTCTGTCATGCCTACATTTGTGTCATGAACTATGCAAATAGGCCTGGCTCAAATGATAGAGTTGAAATACGTAATTCTGTAGCATTGATGTTTGCTTGTGCTTGCATATTTTCATTTAATTATTTGTTTTTGTCTTACCCTCTGATGCACTATAGGATGTAGCAGGCTATACTGTGAAGACTGTGAATATTCATATCAAGTAATGTGGCCCTTGTGCACTTGATTTTTTATAATGGCTTCTTATTATTTTCTCCTTGCAGATGCAGAGGGATGAGATTCGTAATGAATTTGTTGCATTAACAATAAATGATGCTGATAATCTACGGTCCAAATCTGTTGAAAAGACAGTGGTTGGTAATGGTGCTGATGAGGGAAAGCTGACACAGTTGTGCAGAATTATGGAGGCCAATGAACCCAATTTCCTTCCCATCTCAGATAGGTGATACAAGTGTGTCTATTGGGCAAGACAAACGGGAAGATGTCAGGACACCGTTTGGTGAAGTTGGCACAGGCTTTTCGAGCGCAACTCAACCATCTGTTGGATCATCTAAACTTGCCAATCCAGACAGTAGATCTATGTTAGACATTAGAGATATGCATGAATCACATGCTCATCCATCTCTGAGTATGAGTTTGGGAGTGCCATCTGGGAGTACAAATTTTGTGCTACCTTTTTCTAATGGAACTGCTGATGGAAGGGAACAAAGCAAAGTACCTTCTCACTTTCAACAAGGCCAACGATCTCGTCCTATATTACCAAAACCCCCTAAAACTGGCCTTAGCATAAGTCCGGAGACAAGTAAAGGTGCAGTCTCTCAACTGCGGATTGCAAGGCCACCTGTTGAGGGCCGGGGCAAAAACCATTTACTTCCTCGGTACTGGCCACGGATTACTGATCAAGAGCTGCAGCAACTATCTGGGGAGTATCCATGAATGTTTCATTTTCTTTTATTATTAAATGAATTTGGTAAAGCGAGAATATTGTTCTGTGATAATATATTTTGTTTATGAATTGTTAATTTGTTTTTTTATGTTTCACCTTAACTTCATTATCTTTTAGTTTGAATTCCACCATTGTGCCACTGTTTGAAAAGGTTCTAAGTGCTAGTGATGCTGGTCGAATTGGTCGTTTGGTTCTCCCTAAGGCATGTGCTGAAGTAAGTTTTAAAATGTTAATTTCATGTTTTTGATACTTGTAAATTTCCCGTTCTCCTTTAGGGTTTTTTTTTTTTTTTTTGCCTTTTTCTGTACATTTTTGTGAAATGGAAATCAATGCAGGCATATTTTCCTCATATATCTCAATCAGAAGGGCTTCCTTTAAGGATTCAAGATGTTAAAGGGAAAGAGTGGGTTTTTCAGTTCAGATTTTGGCCCAACAACAATAGCAGGATGTATGTTTTAGAGGGTGTAACCCCTTGCATACAGTCTATGCAATTACGAGCGGGCGATACTAGTATGCACCATTCCATTCTTGCTTAAGGATTATTTATATTACCTGGTCTGTCTTTATGTATCATATTTTGTTCTACTTGGTGATATGATATTAAACAATTTATTTCATGGACTGATTGGTGCTGAAGCTGATATAGGCTGATGTCCTAGTGGCAGTTTTGATTGGGACCATAAATTTAAAAATTGCATGAACTTTATGTTTGGATGTACATTAACTCTCTCGCTTATATATTAGTTAAGGGTTTACCTACCACAGTTGGTTTTGTTTTTGTTGGTTAGGTGTATTGTATCTTACGGCTATTCATCTGAAAGATTTTCAGGACTTCATGTATGAAGTAACTGTGAATCTGGTTGCTTAGTCTGTGATTATGTTTCTAAACATATCTGAAATTGTTTAATTTTATAGCGTACTATTTGTGTATGATGTCTGGACTAGTATGATGGCCAGGACTACGCATTATCATTAATTCACTCCTCTACATTTTCCTTTAATTATCAAGACATCTTGATGCATACTGAGAACTCTTTTGTCCTGATATTTTGCTGGCTATCGATATGGATTGCATACTGAGAACTGTCTTACCAGCAGTTTTAGTGGAAATCAATATTGATTGCATATCAAACTTTTGCTCTCACTTAATTCTTCATCTCCTGTACTTGCAGTAACATTTAGTCGGATAGATCCTGGTGGCAAGCTTATAATGGGCTTTCGGAAGGCAACAACCTCTGAAGAAATGCAGGTCAAGCTTCTTAGGCTTATTTTACTTTACGTGTGCATCTTTTTAACATTTTTAGATATCTATATTGTCCTGGAAATAAGCAGATGTTGTTTTTGTTATTTCAGAAAAGTTAATAATAATTTAGTCATTATATGAACAGGATGCTCAAACATCCGCCCTTCCAAATGGTGCTCCTTCTGGGGAAAGTTCTGTTTCTGGTGTTACTGAGAATCTCCCTGCAGTAAGTGGTTATTCTGGTCTTTTCCAAACACTGAAAGGAAGCAAGGAACCTCACATGAATGCGCTGCCAGAACAGTTGAGTTTGGCTGATGGGGATATTGGTTGGCATAAAAGTGACAATCATGAAAGCATTACAAAAGAGGAGTCACCACAGCAATCTGTTCCAAACTCAGAGAAGAAAAGAACTAGAAATATTGGGTCCAAAAGTAAGAGATTGTTAATGCACAGTGAAGAAGCACTGGAGCTAAGACTTACATGGGAAGAAGCACAGGACTTGCTTCGGCCACCCCCAAGTGTCAAACCAAGCATTGTCACTATTGAGGACCATGAATTTGAAGAATATGATGTAAGTATCATAGTCAGGGGTTCTGTTTATTTATTCCTAGTATGTATGCTATGATGATGCATGAGGAATTTCGAATTTAAATGTGTTTCCTTGGTAGCAATGTAATCAATGTTGTTTATGATTTAGGAGCCTCCAGTTTTCGGAAAGAGGACTATATTCACTGCCCGGCCATCTGGGTAAGGACTTTAGTATACATTCTACTTGTCAATATTGTATTTGGAATGCTTGAAAAACTTTAAAGGGTACTAGTAAATTTTTTCAAATCTTTTCACTGGAGAATTGAAGAGCTCTTCTGAGATAAGGAGCAGTGCTTCATCCAAGCTTGCTTAGAGTGCTATTTAAACTGTTTAGGATTGCTTATTGAGTCAATTGTCTGAAGTACCTAGTTGTGGCTTTCAGTCATCTTTCAGAAAATACCAAGTCCGAAATGTCCAAGCATGGTATCATTTTGAACAGCCTTTGCTACAGGCATGCCTAAACATGCATTTTAACCCACACTCCCCCTCTCCCCTACCTCTTTTTCTGTTACCATTATAACTTGAGACAAATTGAGGACTTGTGACCTCAGACCTTGAAATTTTTTTTATTTTTTATTTTTTATTGTATTTAGAAACTTTCCCAGTTTGGTCAAGTTATAAATGATTCATCTTCTCCTCCTTATTCTCATTGTATGTTACATATACCTTTAGTTTTTATTTCGTTGAATTTTGATGGTGCATGAAGGAAGATGTGACTCCTAGAGAGGGCAAAATGTTGTAGTTATGGGAAACACTACATTTTGAATTCAATTGTCTATCACTACTTGCATGGATCAGAACAACTTGGAATTAATTTTATGCTAAGCATATTCTAGTTCTGAATTCATTATGCGCTTTGTCCAGGGGACAGGAGCAATGGGCTCAGTGTGATGATTGCTCCAAATGGCGAAAATTGCCAATGGATGTTCTTCTCCCTCCAAAGTGGACATGTTCAGACAATGTTTGGGATTCAATTCAGGTGCAACATTTTTTGTCCATGGGAGAAAGAGGTTTTTTTATTTTTTTATTCTCATGTGGTTTATGATGCTCTTAGGTGTTCATGTTCTGCACCAGAGGAGATGAGTCAGAAAGAATTGGAGAATCTTCTTAGAGTTGGTAGAGGTATGAATCAAGGAACTGTGTCTTTTGTATTCTAAGGAAAGTTCTGCAGCCCTAGATAATGCTTAAGAAGGGCTTTAGATTAATAATCTGGAAAGAAATGCTTATGGTTAACAATCTGCATGTGTGTGAAGTGTGAGGATGCATCCATCCAAATAATGTAATTGCATGCTTTAAAATATTGTGCATGCCATGTGCCATGCATTGCAGCTGTTACACTTGGATGCTCTCGCTTGTGCATGAATCTTTTAGAAAAGGACAATGTTCATCAGAATGTGTGCATCTAAGGAATAATTTAGTATGGCTTGTAATTATTATTCCATTTCTTAGCAATTCATTGTTTTTTTTATTTTATTTTTTATTTATTTCTATATCAAACGAGCAAATCGACTTTGATTCACCACACTATTCTTTGAATATTAAGTAGGGAAACGCTGATATGTGCCCTTTAAGGACACATTTTAAGATCACTAAAAAACAAAAAAAAATTGATTATATTGAAGCACATTATTTACAAGAATATACAGAAACACAGTTTTACTATGCATCAAAATAGCTAAATTTTTGTGCCCTTGGAATATATGATAAACACCCTATTTAGTAACATTATCTCTCTAGATTCTATAAATGTATATTTATATGTGTTCATTGTTGTGTAAGTTATGTTCATCCTTTTAAATTTTATTAATCTTCATTAATATGAATTGTTGAAATCTGATGTTAGAAGTTGGTTTGATTCATGTGATTAAATTAATTGTTCTATTGTTTTAGAGATTTATATCCCAATTTTCTTTTAACATTATTTGAGATTACAATATTAGTGAAGATCTTGTTGACCATGGTTTTCTTGGTTATCATGAAATATTGGTAAAAGAACTAGAAATAAATAGTAAGTACTAATATAGGTAAGGCCTATTATGTTGTTTTCTATTAGGTGTATAGATATTGTCTTTTTTATAAGTAAAATTTCAATTGGATGAAAGCACTCTTCAAAAAGTTGTTCCTATTTAGTATTTATGTTAAGCATTTTTTTTTTGAGAAAAGATTTTTAGCTTGCGTTATGTAATATATAATATCTTTCCTACACTTGTACGTACTAGATAGCTTAAATGATAACCAAGAGTGCCAGGCTGACATTCTTGTGACTGTCATCGGTAAATTATCCTTTCTTAAATCCTTCTATTCAATGATGATGGTGTCTCTGCTTTGCTATATCATATGAAATGTAAACTTTGCCCTCCATAACTCTTTAATATTAACATACTTTCTCACTTATTTCATCTATGTATTTTGCTTAAGACTCCAAGAAGCGTAAGATTGTAGAGAGCAACCCAGCCCAAGAACGTGAGCCTTCTGGCTTAGACGCTCTGGCAAGTGCTGCCGTTTTAGGAGACAATGCAGGAGACTTAGGTGAGCCTTCAGTCGGAGTCACTACTAAGCATCCCCGACACAGGCCTGGCTGCACTTGCATCGTGTGCATTCAGCCTCCAAGTGGCAAAGGAAAGCACAAACCCACTTGCACATGCAATGTTTGCATGACTGTGAAGCGCCGGTTCAAAACCCTCATGCTGCGCAAAAAGAGACGTCAATCAGAACGTGAAGCAGCAGAACTTGCTCAGAAGGACCGTAACGATGACAAGGGTGAGTCAGAAACGAACAACAGTACAACAAGAAATGAATCGATGCAAATGAGTCATTCAGAGAATGAGATGAACCAGAAAAGAAGTCAAGGAGAGGTGGGTGAGAGCAGCAGTGGACAAATAGATTTGAATTGCGATCCTAATCGTGAGGATATGCAAATTGGAGAGACAGGAGTTAGCCTTTTGACGCTTGTACAAAGCAGCAGGCCATTAGAGAATTATATGCAGCAGCAGCAGTCAAATGGACTGAGTTCATGTTTACTCCAACAAGTTAATGGGGAGAATGAGAGACTTATGTCTGATGAAGGATTCCTAGCATCTGTGGGGTGGGGTCGTGACCAGGAGCCCAATTTAGATTGAAACGGTTTTTTTTTTTTTTTTTCAACCTTGATAATGATAGATCACTCACTACCCCGTTGGCTCTTTTCTTTCTTTGAACCGAGGCCGGAAAGCAGGCTGTGTATAATTCTTTTTTTTTTTTTTTTTTTTTTTGGTTCTCTAATGAGGTGGTGTCATACTTTAATAATTTAATTTGTTTGTTTTTATCATAGCTTCTTCATAATTATAGAAAATAAAATGGATAAACTTTCATGATTTCCACCATTGCAGTTTAATATTTTTGGGGTTATGCGGTTGTCATTTCGTGGACAGCTCGTATTGCAAATTATTATATATAATTTTTTACATTTAAGGGTTGTTTAGTTTGGAGAATGTTTTATTACTAAAAAAATAGAATTATTAGTGAGATAGATTACCTTGAAGATTAACAAGAATGTTATATTATATATTTGGTTTGATTGTTGAGTATAAATAATTAAATATGTTTGGTTAAGAGGAATAAAAGAATTTTAGGAGATCTTTTTACTAATTGCCTTTTCTTTTTAAAAATTATTATAATATTGTTTTATTATTTAGATTATTACTTTTAACCCCTAAACATATGAAAATTTGGCAAAACATCCTAACCAGTAACCACAATAAAAGTTTAAAATTTAATAAAATACTCACAATACCCAAGCGATTGCTAGACGCCGTCAGAGTTGGCTTGAAAGGCGCATAATTGGTCAGATTCAGTCGGATGTGTGCCATTCCGGTGACTGTCGACAATGGTTGACGGTGGTGGCAGTGATTAGTAGTTGACTTGGGTGGTTGGGGGTATTTTGTTAAATTTTAAACTTTTATTATGGCTTGGGTGTTTTAGCAAATTCTCAAATGTAAGGGGTTATAGTAAGTCATTTTGCACAATTAGGGCTAATTGTTATTGACAAACATACAAGAGCATTTGTGTCCAAAATGTTAATTAATTAAGGGTAAAATGGGAACAAAAATTGGATTACCTTGGTAATATTAAAATAACACCCTTTCACTCGGTTATCAGATTACCCCCAATATTACCCTACAGTAAACACTATTTGCATTGAAAGATTACCAAAATCTTTTATTACCTAAAAACCAAACAAGGTTATATCCTTTTTTCTAGATAGATTACGGTGTCATCTTCCATTACTGCTAACCAAACAACCCTTTGATATAATTGGTGATGCCAAAGCATACAAGAATGTTTTTGGGATCTTTTTAGTTTGAAGCGTTTAAATAATTAGTTAATAAATAAATGGAAAGTTTCCTATAGTTAATATATTGAATGGTGATTTTCAAAACATATTTTAGTTAAAATTAGCACTCAATTTCTCTTAAGGTGTGTTGTGTGGTAAAGGTCTCCAGACCGAGGGTAGTTAGAAAGCTCGAATACGCCCCTGCTCGAGGTAGGCACCGAGCCTAGGGGCCGAGATGAACCAAGGAAGCGCGAACAATCAGCAAACATATACTAACACAACATTTGGCAAGACATAAAAAAGGGGCCCACCATGTGAAACATCCTTCCATTTAGCTAACTCACTTCGCCACATATGAGTTGCCTACCCCAATCGGTGGCACGCAGCCAAGCAAACTCCACGTGCCTCTCATGCAGTTAAGTTAATAAAAAGCATGTAAAGGCACTAGCGATCAAGGGGGACACCATCATTCTCTACGGTGTAGGGGCATGTGAGCCTCCAACCGTCGTGCAACATATGACGACCCGACTAATGCACCTGCCATCAAAACACTCCTAAGGTTTCGTATAAATAAAGAAAACAATCAAATAGAAAAAGGGTTGGGAAAAATTTGATGGTCTCATCATTAACCTCCCCAAGGAGAGCCACCTTGTCCTCAAGGTGGAAAGAAGGAAACTGGCGGTTGAGAGTGGTAAAGTCTTCCCATGTGTTTTTATAATGAGACAGTCCTTACCATTTGATAAGGATTTCATGGTCTCCATTCAATAACCGACGTATTTTCAATACTTCTTCAGTCTCCACATTTAAGATCAAGTTCTCATGAAGGTTGTTTGCTAGGGGTTGGGTAGTAGGTGGAGGGAAATTAGCCTTCTTAAGCTGGGAAACATGAAACACATTATGGATGCGGGCTGTCGGTGGTAGTGTTAACCGATAAGAGACTTCACCGATCTTGTCGGCAATCACAAAGGGGTCATAATACGTTGGTCTCAACTTTTCATTAAATCTGGTGGCTAAGAAGCGGAAGTGATAAAGTTGGAGTTTCAAATAAACTGACTCACCTACCTCAAAAGTTACTTCCCGTCGTTTCCCATCACTATAGAACTTCATGCGGATTTTGAGCCTTAGCGGGGTTGTCCTTCAATTCTTGCAATATGAAGCTGTGATCTTGTAATTGTAGGTTCACCTCATTTACCATAGAAGTGTTGTCAGTATATTTCAGGAGAGCTGGTGGGTCTCGGCCATAGAGTGCCTTGAAAGGTGTCATTCTTGTAGAACTATTGTAGGTAGTGTTGAACCAATATTCTGCCTAATGTACCCATTTTGGCCACTACCATGGCTGACCACTCATAAAACAGAGAAGATAAGTTTCCAAGCATTTGTTAACTACCTCCAATTGGCCATCTATTTGGGGGTGATTAGCCAAACTTATAAGAAGATGGGTGTTGGATTCCCTAAACAACTCTTTCCAAAAAAGACTCATAAACACACGTTCACGATCTAAAACAATGGTCCGCAGGAACCCATGTTGCCATATGATTTCTTGTGCAAACAAGGCTACCACATCCTTTGTCGTGTAAGGGTGTTTAAGGGTTGAGAAAATGGCTACATTTTGTGAGTTGATCTACAACCACTAAAATAGTATCGACATTCTAAGCTCAGGGAAGTCCCATTATAAAATCCATAGAGATGTCTTCCCTAAACTTGAGTGGGAATAGGGTTGGGAAGGGTTGAAAAAGCCTAAAAGCCAAGGGCAAGAGTTCGTATTTATTTTGTTGGCAGGTCAGACAGGCTGCTACAAATGACTAGACATCTCTTTTCATCCCTTCCCAGTAAACCACATTAGAAAGCCTCTTATAAGTTCGGAAAAAACAAGAATGCCCTCCAATTGGTGAAGAATGAAACTCATGTAGAAGATTTTGGATATGTGGGCCGATATTTGGTAACACCAAGTGATCATGATACATCAATTGAGTTCCCATCAGCTTAAAAGAAGGATAGCTAGTGGAGTCTTTTGTCAAGTCTTGAACAATCAATCGCATCTTAGGATCTTGTTAAATTGCCTTTTCAAGCTTTTCCATCCCCGAAAAGCATGCCAAGGAAAGGGCTGTTTGTTCTACAATTTCACCTCTTCTTGATAATGCATCAGCAACTTGATTTTCAATCCCGGGTTGATATTGAATCTCAAAATTCAGCCCAATCAACTTGGTGACCCATTTTTGTTGATCTTCACCCATAACTCATTGGTCCATTAGGAAGAGGAGACTCTTTTGATCGGTGCATACTATGAAATGCCCTCCCATCAAGTAATGCTTCCACTTTTGCATAGCTAAGACAATTGCCATTAATTCCCATTCATAGGCCGATTTAAGTTGTGACCTAGGGGACAAACCTTAACTGAAGAAGGCTAAGGGGTGTCCATCTTGCATCAATACGGCTCCAATCCCACTCCCTAAAGCATTAGTTTCAACCACAAAAGTCTTAGAGAAATCTAGCATAGCAAGTACTGGAACTCAAGTAATTGCCTGTTTTAACTCCTCAAATGCTCTTTGAGCCCCAGAATTCCAAGTAAAAAAGTCCTTATTCAATAAGGATATTTGTGGGCTTGCAATCTTCCCATTAACCTTGAACAAATCATTCAATAATACCCTGTGAGCCCAAAAAATCCTCGAAGAGCTTTGATATCCTTTGGGGTTGGCCAATTTACCATACTCTCAATTTTTTTAGGGGTTGGCTACAACCCCATTTATGGAAATGATATGCCTCGGGTGCTGTAACTTCTCTTTGCCGAATACACATTTCTTCTTATTAGCCACAAGTTTGTGCTACCATAGTGTGGAAGGGTAATCTGTAAGTGCCTCAAGTGTGCCTCAAGATTCGAACTATAAACTAGTATGTCATCAAAGCATACCAAAATGAATTTCCTTAAATATGGTTCGAAAATATCATTCATGAGAGCCTGAAATGTAGTTGGGGCATTCGTCAACCCGAAAGGCATAACCAGGAACTCATAATGCCCCTCATGTGTATGAAAAGTTGTCTTGTAAATATCTTCTTCTCTCACCCTGATTTGATGGTAGCCCGACTTATGATCTATCTTGGAGAACACTGTTGCACCCCCAATTCATCAAGTAATTCTTCTATGGTTGGTATCAAAACTTATCCGAAATCATACTCTTGTTGAGAGCTCAATAATCTATGCAAAATTGCCAAACCCTATCCTTTTTTTTTACTAACAAAACAGGACTAGAGAACGGGCTAGTACTTGGTCGAATTATCCCAAACCGAAGCATTTCTCCCACTAAATTTTCAATCTCATTCTTCTCGTAATACGGATAATGGTAAAGGCGTATATTGGGGGGTAAGGATGTCAAGTTTCAACCAGATTGCATGGTCTTGTGATCTCACAGGCGGTAATTCAATAAATGGAGTAAAAATAGAATCAAAGTCATGTAATAAGGCACTTACTTGAGAATCCATGAGAACTTCATCTTCATGTTGCATCTTTGACCTTCATTTTGGAGGGTCTTGATCATCGCCTTCAGAGAAACCAAGGTCTTGTACAAGGATGGATCACCCACTAGTTTCACCTTTTTTGGCCCCAATTTAAACTTCATAACATGTTTCTTCCAATCTATAGTTGTCTTGCCTAAAGTTTCAAGCCAGGCAATTCCCAAGATCACATCTGCACTCCCCATGTCAAAAGGGAAAAAATTCTAAACAATTGTAACTCCCTAGAATCTCTAAACAAACCCCTTGACACTCACCTTCACTTCGAACCTTATATCCGTCTCCCACTCAAACCCCTAACGGTTTTGTCCGTGTTACTAAAAAAGATAACTTGTCAATGATATCTTTGCGGATAAAATTATGTGAAGCTCCACTGTCAATCAATACAATCACTTCTCTGCCGTTAATCTACCCTCTCAACTTCAATATTTTCGGTCCATTGATACCCATTATTGAACTTAGGATGAGTTCGACGGGATTCTGTTATGGTGCTGGTACCTTTTTCTTCTTTTTCTTTCTCTTCACTTGTTTCCTTCATCAACCAAAATAACTTGGAATTGTTGTTTTCCACATATGTGCCTTGATACGAATCATATACCTCGCTCTTTCTTCCGCTAGATTTTGGCCTTTATCATGTGTTTGAAGGGAAAGTTCCACCGAAAAAATGGGTTAGAGTCAACATGCCACGACATGGGTGCACTTTACTCTAGTAACTTGCTGTCGGAATAATGTTGGATTGACGATCATCTCAAGATCAACCGTTCCACGAAGGTTGGTCAGAAAATCATGGCTGCTCATTGATGGAAGAAGATCTGATGGGATTTTGATTCGGGTTGAAAGGGTGATTGGGTCCTAGACCCGACTTATGGTGACCCATGAATTTGACCCGACCCTAACCTAGCTACATTAAACCCCAAGCCCAATCCACCATCCACTGATCCGGCCCACGCCCAACAAACCCCAATACCTTTTCCAAATCTTCTTGGTCCAGCTCGTAAATCCTCCAAGGCCCAATTTTTTTCTTTCCACTCTTTGGGAAAAATTCCAAAAGTTGGATTAAGGAATTGGGTTGGGTCAATTTTATCTCAACCCAAATATCAGCCTTCAACCCATTAAGAAATGCGGCCATCAGAATCTCTTCTTCTCCTCCACCAACGGTGCCATGACAGCCTCAAATTGTTGCCAATAGTCTTCCATGGTTCCTGTCCATTGGATTCCCATCAACATCTCATATGGGTTCCCTTTTTTGGGATCCACTGAATCGGTAAAGAAGAGCCAACTTGAAGGCCAACCATGTCACCACCAGAGCTCTCACCTCTATCCACTGGTACAGTTGACAACATAGCCTTCCATGCACACTGTTGCCGCTGTCAACTTATATGTTTCTCCTATTTCATTGACCGTAAAATATTGTTCGATTCTAAACAACCATCCATAAGGATCGTCGCTAGAAAAAACTGGTAACTCTAACTTGCAGCCACCAAATTCTCCCCGAATGGTGTTATTAGCATTACTAGATTCTCCTTGCTGTTGGCTCCAATTTCCTAACCCCTCTAACCATCCCGATTTTCCACTCCATTCAAACCACCTTGATTTTGACTGTTACCCATCTCTGAAGTTTTTGGCACCTCAATCGATTTACCTCTCTCTTCTCTTCTAACTTCTTCTTCCTCTTTCCTTTTTATCCAGCCTTGTAACTCCGTTAAGCAATCTCTTGGTAGCCATGTCCACTCTAATCTTAGCTATCTCCCTTTCCACATTTTCAACTCTTGCCTCCATTCTCTAGTTCACCTCGCTCTAATACCAATTTGTTGGATCCCCGCTTACTCAATCAATTCAAATAGAGTAAAGAACAAGTATTTCAAGCAACAAAATTGAGAATGACACTAATAAACCGAAAATGCAAAACTTAACTTTTATATATTAACACAAGATGAGGATAAAACTAAACCAAGAATGGAATTAGTCAAATTCAATCCAACATAAAAGAAAATAACAAAATTGACAGAAAAATATCAAGAACCCAGCTGAACTTCGAGGGTCAGCCTCCTCCCCTATTTTCCCTTGTAATTTTTCAAGATCCTTCCTCCCTTTTTGCCTCCCTTTTATTCTCTTTTCTACCTAACAGAATTCTTCTCATATCCCACCCATTACTACCATCTGTCCACCCAATAACTAATTTTTAACACCTCACTCAGCCAAATCTTCTTGTTACTCCTCATAATCCCCTACTTGCCTTTCTTGGATTTCCTATTGTATACCACAAATCTGATGGTCTCATTAGATTCCATATGCATTCATCATTGGATTCATACTGTATGTCATGTTATGTAATCGGATTGATGTCTCGTGTGCATTAAGCATTGGTAGTAGATATCAATTAAATCTATGTGAGCATCACTGGACACAGTCAAGAACATTCTTAAGTACTTGGAGAGGAATGGTTTATGGAGGAGAAGATGAACTCGTTGTAAAAGGATACAGTAATGCCAGTTTTCAAACTAAAAAAGATGATTATCAATCACAATCAGGTTTTGTCTTTTGTCTTAATAGAGCTACAGTGAGCTAGAAAAACTCAAAACAGAGTACTATAGTTGATTCTACAACGGAGGTTGAGTACATTACATTATCATATGCAACCAAAGAGGCGGTTTGGATCAAGAAGTTCATTTTTGAACTTGGTATGGTTCCTAGCATTGTTGAACCAAAAGAATTATTTTGTGACAACAATTGGGTCCATTGCTTAGGCCAAAAAACCACGGTCTCATGAAAGATCCAAACACATACTCAGATGATTCCACCTGATCAAAGAAATCGTTCAAAAGGAGGTTTGCAAATAAGTAGAGTACCTACCAATGACAATGTAGCACTCCATGCTTACGAAAGCTCTATCGCAACAAAAGCATGATAAGCACTTAGCTTCATTTGGTATTAAATATACGAATGATTGGTTATAGTGCAAGTGGGAGATTTTTAGAATAGGTGCCCTAGAGCCAATAGCATTTTGTAATGTGACTTTATGTATCATGTTATTCTACTAATAAAAGGCATAATTTATATTATGTAAATCGTATCTTATAATGTATATAATAATATGTCTTTAGAGTGGTGAAATCGTGATGACGGAATCAAGCAGTTATTAGTCTTGATTGTGAGATCTTTATGAGCACATATGGTGACCATTCTAGAAACGTCCATAGCCCCAGTATTATTCTGACCTGGGTCACAGATAATATGGTAAGACTATGATAGCGTTGAACGAGCCTACCGAAAGGTCGTGCCAGATCTCGCATGTCAACGTTGTTTGGTGACAACTTGGTGCAATGCATGGGTGTTTGTTATAAGTTCACTAGACTAGCCTATATATAGGATTCCATATAAATGATAACCTCGATGTCTATGGAATACATCTTCTAACGAATATTGGTGCATGTAACCTTGACTTTTAGATCACCAGAGCGTTGTGTGTAAATATTGGTGTAGTTTGACACTAGCCTAACGTAATCCTATTTAGGGTTATCAGTATGGTAGTGATTGGACTACTTTAAGAAGTACACTATTGTTATGGTGGGTTGACAAAGAATTCATCACTCTTGGGTACAGGAGAAATCATCTCGTGAGATATTCGATAAAAGGCAACGACCTTAAATCTGTGGCCATAGTGGAATTGAGTTGTTGCTTGAATCCAATTTCATTTGGTTATAGGTCCGATAACCGAATACAAATATCTCAAGGTATTTCATACTTGAAGCTGACACTATTTTTGTGCTTCAAACCTTAAATAGATAATAGATGATTGAGGGATTGAATTGCACGGTAACCATACTATAGATAACTAACTATTTCACTGAATACGAATCTATTAGGTGGTCATGATGCCTTACTAGAGGTCAGGCTTGGTATGTGTTAATGAGACGATTAATAGGGTGTTAATCATGATATTACTCACTGTCAATATAATAAGGAGCCTATGGGTGATGTGCTTAAAAAACAATTTAAGGAAGATTAAATGAAAGGGCAGTTCTGTCATTTTATGACGAAAGGGTATTTTGATAATCTTACAATGCAATTAAATTTTCTGAAAAGGTTGTTGCCTATGTCCAATTTTATATTGGAATTTAATTCGTGAGGTTACTTATTTATTTATATATTTATTGGTGTAAATATATTTATAAATAAATTATTATTAAAATTAATATATATATATATATATATTAGGTAATTAATAAATCATTATTATTATTAAATGCCATTAATACTTATTTGGGAAAAAGGAAATATATATTCCAAATAGGAATAGATGTCTATTCCAATTAAGGAATAGGATTTGAATTATTCCTAAAAAGGATAGGGTTTTAGTTGCATTATAAAAAGGCAACTAAAATCCATTTTTTAATATAACACAAACCCTAGCCGTTTTTCCCATAGTGAGAGATTATTTTTCTCTGAAAAATCAGCCCCAAATTTCCCTTGAATCATTCAATTAATTTCTAGCAAAATTATTGAGTGAACTTCTTATCTTCGTGTAGATTACCATAAGTTCATTCCTACACTTGGAGTAAGTGAAATCGATATTAATCCGGAGAAGGAGCTTTCAAACAAAGGTATTAAATCAAACCTGGTGTGATTTAATTGTTTATAACATGTAAATAGCATAATCGGTATATGGGTTTTTAATCGAAATAAAATTTTTAATTCCACTCACTACAAGAAAAATGGCTTTCAACGTCTAGTAAAATTAGACGCTAATAGTAGAATTTAAACGCTAAATGTCTTACGCATCTAAATTTTGTAATCATCATGTAATTGTAAAATCGTTATCGCAGAAAGTATAGGGCGTCTAAAAAGTTGGTTAGACGCAAAAGTTTTTTTTTTTTTGCGACTACCAAATTAATCACTAATTGTTGATTGAAAATAAGTCTCCCCGCTTAGACCCTAAATATTCAAAGGTAATTTAGGTAAAATTGTATTACGACTAATCAATTAATTACAAAATGTATCTTTTAGTGACTAATAATTTATCGCGAATGCCACAAAAATTAGACGCTAAAATTATAAGGGTAATTTTGTAAAAGGTTTTCGCGACTATTTTATTAATAGACGAATGTATCTTTTGATGACAAAAATTTAATAGTTAATTCTAAAAATTTTAAACACTGAATGTAAAACCCAAATATGATAAATTACTTTTTGCTACTATAAAATTAGTTGCAGAATGTGTTTTTGACGCAAATAGTTGATTTTAGATGGTGAATGTATTGACTTTAGGAAACCAATTATTTGTCGATCAATATTGACTTTAGTTGCTAATTGGTTAACATTTAATTTGGCAACTTTTTTAATAGATGTAACTTTTAATATCCATACATTCAACCTCAACAAAATAAGAGTGAGACAATATTAAAATATGGATCAATAACATAAAACATCTTCATTTCATATATATATTAATAGTCTATACATGAAGTTTTATGCATGTTGAGCAATAAAAATCTAAAATGCACTATCATGTGTGCATAACCAAAAAAAGAAAGCATGCACTCATTTTCATCGATACCTATCTATCTGTGCATAACTCTAACAAACAAAATGCCCACCCCATATACACCATCTAAGGATATGTGCAAGTAATCCCAAAAAGTCCAAAAGATAGCCTACCCCCATGTCAAAATATTTATTGCCCACCCAACAAAAAACTAACCATCAATGTTAACATCTCAAACGTTACCAATTAAGGCTCTAAAAGCAGCTGTAACGGATGAGGAAGACTCGTCATCAGTTGATTTTCACAACAGAGGACTTACATGACTATAGCAGTTGACTTACATGACAAGCTCGTAGAGTTCACAACAGAACAAATACTTTAACTGAAGGCTGCGCTTTTTTAATTTTGCAAAGAAAAGATGACATGGTAAGATCCAACAACACTTGAGTCGTAGAAATCTGTAGAAAATAATATTTGCTCATAAATACCTCAGTAAATCCATCAAACGAGAAAGAATAAGAAGCTGCACATCTGGAGAACAATGAGCACATTCAACATGATTTTTTGTCCCGAACTAACAGCAACAAACTGCCAGAAGATGTGATTATGAAATCAAAAGTTAAAAGTCATAATACAGCTGCAATATTATCAGAAAAAGGAGAATCAAAGTGCTCATTTCAAACACAACAATCTGCACATGTATATGAGGATATCAAAACTCAAATTTCTAATCTAGTTCAACCATTTCTAACACAATTCAAGCAAATCACTATACCCCAAAACTTAAAACTTCACTACACTAACCTTCATAACTAAGAAGCTTAAAAGTGAACTACCTTTTACCCTTAATTTAACTCTTAAGAAGAAGAGAGTCAATCTGGATATCAGTCAATTTGGTTTCAAAAAATGTACTAAAAAAGTGGAATAAACAAATAAAATATGAACTAACTTTGACCCCAAAATTGTTTCTTTTTCTTGGAAACCACAAATTTTTATAAAGGAAAGACTACTGACATGGTAAAAACTTCTTAAATATCTGTAAAGATATGTATTTACAGCGAAGCTTCATCGTAACTTTTTTTAAACAGTTGGGACACTTGCAAAAGTGAGCCAGAGAGCAAGAGAAAATATACATTAAAGAAAAAAGGAATCCATTAAAAACGAAAGGCAAAATATACATCAGGCAAAATACACACCAAATATACATTAAACTAAAATAAACACTAAGGATATGAGGATCTAGAAGCTGACTACATATACGTCAAGCTTGTTATACATTCAAATGAATCACATAAAATAACACATTCCCCAAATACCACATTCCCAATTCTACGTAATAACTGAAAATTCACTAGCTTCAATGATAATCAAATTGCTATGAAATAATCACAGGACAAATCAAATTACATACAAAACTATACCCAGCCCACCCAAATCATGGAACAAAGTCTAAGTGACAAAAAATGAAATTGAACAGTCTACTGCAAATTTAAAAATCATGACAGACAAATTCTAAAAGCAAAAGCAGGATTCTTGATTAACAAAAAACCAGTTTCTTTACAATGGTTACTGAATTACAGAAATATATCATTGAAAACAATAATAAGAATAAATAAAGGGAAAGGAAATAGAAATTAACCTGAAAATTGATAGCTTTTGTCTTAAGATCAGAAGGCAACAATGGATGTTGAGGATACTTCTCTGCCAGATACTACAAGCAAGGCTAATTTATACTAAAAATCCCTCCATATTCAACAAAAGAGACACCAAGATAATATAAAATTAAAGAGTATCAAATAACTGACTAGTAAAATAGCAAAAGAATCAGAAAGAACAACATCTCCATCTAACCAAAACCGGCACATAACCAAGAGGATTGAGCTTTCTAAACTCTACCCAAAAAAAAAAAAAAAAAATCAATTATCAAACAAATCAAAGTCAAACCCGCGTCCATTTTGGCCATCTGGTATTGTAATTATCCTCAAAAACCAAAAACAAAAACTCACCAGGACTGTTTTTCTCTTCCTTCACCACGTTCACAGCTTTTTATTCATAATCTAACCCTGCAATCAAATACGCAAATACCCAAAGCCAAATTTCAAATATTTTTCAATTGAAGAGTAGAAAGACAATAAATTGATTAAAAAAACACGAAAAAGAACTTGAACTCCTCCAGTAAGAATAGAGTTGAAGCTTATTGTTACTGCCGTCATTTCCGCTTGCCTAACAACCTTAAAAAATAGTAATAAAAACGAAAGGGTTTTTATTTATTTATTTATCTTTTTTAAAGAACAATAATCACCCAAAACTTGAATCCAAAAAATCATCCAAAGCAGCAACGAAAGGCACATCAAACTCATTTTAATGGCAACTAGCAACGCTAAAAACTAAGAACTTAAAAAAAAAAAAAAAAAAAAATTACCACACCCACAAAGCTTGTTCTTTATAAACAACAATGAAAGCATTATAAATAAAGTAAAATTTAAAAAGTAGAAAACAAAATACCTGGCCACAAACATCACAGCAAATATCATCACTCTTTTTCGAACAGTAATGGCCACCTTCATTACTCATCATCCACCACATTATTTATCAATAGTTTCCACACAATCTGAAGATTCATTGTTCCCACACATATCAGCTTCACAATGACCGAAATGCCCTAACTCTCCTTTCACAAACCCTTTCTTCTCTTCAACAGCCCAGATTGATTAATCCATTCAACCTTTTGCCCTAATCGCAAAGAGAAGAAGATTGAGAAGGACAGACCAATTAGACAAATCCCAACGAGAAGAAGATTGAGAAGAAAAGAGCAATTAGAAGATTGATTGAAAAGATTTGAGAAGAAGATTGATTGTCGCAACGAGAAACCTCTGCAATTCAGTGGAAGAGCGACAAAGAGAGATTTTGGGCGGAAGAGAGGGAAATGTTTCTCGTTTTGGGGCGGAAGAATGGGGTTTTGGGCGCCGGAATTTTGGGCAGAAGAAATGGGTTATTCCAATCGTTTATAACCTTAGCTTTGATTTAATGAAAAATGGGTGGGAAAATTTGCCTTGGTGAAAATTTTGAGGTGGGAAAAATTGTTTTATTTTATTTTTTTCTTTTTCTTTTTTAAACCGGGTTTGAGGTTTTGATTTTCTTTAATTTTAGATTTATAATCTTTTTAATTTAAATTGTTTTTTTATTTTAAAGAAAAAATGTTTACTTTTTTTTAATTTTTAAAATTTTCAAAAATTCGATTTTCTCTATTTCTATAGACCAAAACCCAATCGATTTCCCCAATAACTAGAAAACCACTTCGGTTCCGATTTGGTTTGGTTTCTACATTTTTCTAGACACCTCTACATTTAGGTCATGAGGATACGCCTTGACAAGAACTCATCAAAGTTAACAAACTCCGTTGGAATAGGCACAAAGTAAGCGTCAAAGTCACTAAGCAAGTCGTCGTCTATTGAAGAGAGTAGTAGAAACGAGAACTTTTTTCTAGTGTTGAAAATAGATCGACTATAAGAGGGTTTGCAAAAATTAGTGAAATAGGGGGTAAGCATAAGTTTCAAGGAAAAAATTGTGGGAGTAGTGAATGAAAAATTTGTGACAAAAAATGGGCAAGGGAAAAGTCTTAGGCAAATTTTTTTTTGTTTTTTATATATTTAATCCTTGATAGTTAAAAACTGTCAAGGATTGAGACTACAATAGTTCAAGAACAAGATTTGCAAAATTTATTTTTAACCAATTTCCTTGATAGTTAATAACTATCAATAATCATCCAAAACAGTCAAGAATTATTTCAAATTCTTGACAGTTCATAAACGGTCAACAATCAATTAAAAATTATAATTTTTGATAATTTTTTAAAATAGTCAAGAAAATTTGTCAACTCATTCTATCAAAGGAAGGGGTTTTTTCTAGTAGTGAAGATCATTTTCATATAAGGCCATACGACAGCATTTCCAGTTTTATATGACAAAAAGCTAATTCCCACTTTGCTTTTCTCTTGTTTGACAACTGATTCAAAATTTGAGTCGTAGCTTGCACACAAACATTCACAAAACCCATGTATAAACCAAAACAAAAACACCTAAAGACCCACAAAACAAACCCGAAGTTTAGTTTTGACATGGAAAAATGTAAAGGGAAAAAAAGTCATATTCCCAATCTATCATTTCAACTTCAACCATATTTCTTTCACTTTCCTATTAGATGATGCCAGTGATATACACACACACATAATGTTTAATAATTCTACCCACCGCAGAATTTAGTTGTCAAATTAAATAGCACAATCTTTCTCCTTCAAAAGAAAAATAAAATACCCAAATAAGAAAATAA
Organism: Pistacia integerrima; assembly: GCA_026225825.1. Lineage (NCBI taxonomy): Eukaryota > Viridiplantae > Streptophyta > Magnoliopsida > Sapindales > Anacardiaceae > Pistacia > Pistacia integerrima. The sequence continues at coordinate 23,253,804 of CM047750.1, forward strand.
ATAGATATTATCAAACACCATTCGTTTATCAACAACAATAAACGAATTTAAAGCACCCACTACAATTATAATAGCCATTACAATGTCAGATGAAAGAGAAGATAAAAGTAAAATCACCCATTACGAAGTTAAAGCCACCCATTTAGGAACGTCACAAACAACATATGCTTAAACAAATTAAAGCAAATATTGTGAAGAAACCGATTAAAAATCAAACAATAAAACCGAAATACCAACTATAAAAGAATGAGCTTTGACATAAAAATAAAAAGAAGTTACCTTAATGGGGTAATGTAGGCGGCAAAAGTAGAATCAAGGAGATGGTAAAGTGAAGCGGGAAATTGGAGTGCATGGAAAAGAAGAGGACTCGGGTAAGAATTGTTAGTATATGCCCTAGGAACCAATCGCGTTGTCGGTTTCAACACATTATATCTTGTAAATGTATTATGAATAAAAGAAAGTGTTCTTATTTCACATTTTGATTTTCTGCTTCATTTATATTATATTATATTTAATATTGCATGTGAAATGTCCGGATGACACGGATCTTCAGAAGATCAAATCATCAAAGAATTCCCTACGCAAGTAATGTTAATTGGACAATAACATTGCATAGTAGGTATGCTGGATGTCTCCATTAATATCATGTGATGGTATTAGTGTGGGTGATTATAAGAGGTATGTCACTAAGGCATTAGCATGGATAAACGGTTAGTGAACTGTTTATCAAATACGACCGATTACGATGAATCACATGGATATGGTCAATGATGCATCATAGGATCGTGCTAGTGTACCATTGATCCTTAGACCTAAGACATCACGGTTGGATTCAACATAGGATGCATATGGTTCATATGGTTTATAAGCACGAGACTAGTCATGTCTTGTGTAATAAGCCAGTTTGGTCATATGTTATTCATGTGCGATGGACAAGTGATGGTCAAGATGGAATCCGTTAACTCAAAATAGTCCAATCTCAAGTTCCCAGAGGAATGTCAATAAATATTGGAAAAGGGAAATCTCTGGCCAAAGTATAATGAATATCAGATGAAAAGTAGTTTCATGTTAACAAGTTCCATTGTATCGATTGACAATTCGATTAAAGATTAAGTTAAAGGTTTTGACATACCATGAACCATTTTTAATCGGGATTAGATAACGGAGGGATTTGACTACACGGTACGTACGATAAGAATAAGTTCATTGGAGTTTACACTTCATTGTGGTTTAAGGATTATGGAACATTGCTAGACGTCTACCATAATCAGTGAGAGTTTCAATTATAAAGAATTATAACGAAGCATATCAAAATCTGATATTGGGCCCACGGCTAGATCACGGTAAACCAAAATAGTCGCACATAAAACCAAGCTCAAGGAGAGAGAGTAATACATATCATTAATCAGATTAATGATGTTCAGACGTAATTGCATCCGAATTAATGTATTGGTGTTGAACCTCGTCACAGTCACAAAATTAAACCTAAATACCGTAGTTAGCGGTAAGCAGGGTCGAATCCACAGGGAGCAAGACTAACAACCTTAATGTATTTTAAGTAGCGGAAATGAAATTGGCAATTGATTAATGAAACTAAATAGACTAAATGAAAATAATGAAATAGTGAAATTAAAACTAATAAAGACTTTATAATAAAAATGTTGTCGTTACGGTTTTGGTTCGACACGAGACCGACTCACACAATTCTTCTCCACCCTCTACGATCCCCTAAACCTACAAGGCAAGGTAAATCAATGAAATGGCTTCCCGACACTCTAGGTATAATCTATCCTGTCTCACCCGATCACTTAAGTTTGATTGGTTAAAGACTATCATTGAATGCCGATAAACGCTACAAGGCAATACCACTAGTTGGTACGCGATTAACAAATACAATTTGTCAACACGTATAATCCTATCAACCAACTTCACAATAAATGCAACAATAGTAGAAATTAAATTAAATCTGAATACAACTCAATTACAATCGATGCGAAGTAATGAAAAGCAATATTCATCATTTAATTATTTCAAACCAACGTTTATCTTTCAGCAAGTTCTATGAAAACATTAAATCATAATGGACAACAATATTCATCACAAGTTATGCTCAAATCATATTAAAGTATCGAAATCAAACATGAAATGAAAACAAATATAATCTGAAGCACAATACCACCAAATGTCCTATAATCGGGCTCATCCAACTAGTCGAGAGCCGATGAAGTCGATCCTACTACCAAATGTCCTATAATCGGGCTCATCCAACTAGTCGAGAGCTGATGAAGAGAGTCGTTGAGTCAATCTCGATCTCGCCTATGTCGTAATGACAACCGGAGGGAACTTAGCCTCATGATGGTGATGACGGAGGACGAAACGGTGGAAACGAAGCTGACCATGGCGAAGAGGAGGTAACCAACAGCGATATGATCCGAAGAAGGGGCGAAAATTACTAACGGACAGCCCCGGAATACGAACAGCCGCACTCGCCAAAAAACGTTAATTTTTCGCGGGGTCTTCCGGAAAACGGTGGACCGAAATGGGATCCAAAAGGTACCGATGGAAAGCTCTGGTAATGGGGAGTTCAGATCAAGTCTTGGGGAGGTGAGAAGTCGCCGGAAATTAGCAAGATCTGGGCTGGAAGATGAAGAGGCGCGGTGGCAAAGTAGTGGATTCCGGCTGTTTTTGCGGCAGCTGAAGCTAGGGAAGTGTAGATCCGACCGTGAGGAAGAGAGATCAAGTCTTGGGGAGCCAAAACGTCGTCGGAAAATGGTGAAATCTCGCCTGGAAGATGAATAGTCGCGGTGGTTGGAAGCGAAACGTCGCGGCAGCCCTTGGTTCTCACGGTGGTGATTTGCGATGGAGATGTCGGATGGTTGAAGCTCTGTGCACGAGGAAGACGAAGAGTTGCCAGAGGTCGTTGAAAATGAAGACGAAGGGTCGCCGAAAAATGGATGAACAGCCTCTCCTGGATCACGCGAAATTTCTTTTCTTTTATAAAACAAATTGTAAAATATCACTTTGGTCCCTACATAATTAAAAAGTGACAAAATTAGCCCCTTAAAACATGACATTTTACCCCCAAACAGCATAAATGAGACAAAATCACCCCTAATCCATAAACCACAACCTAATATCAACTCATATCCTTTCCAAAATCATCCCAAACACGTTAAATTCATAAGAAAAATATTAGGAAGCGATTTTCATGAATAAATTCATAAATTCTTTAATTGTCTCAATATACTTCAATTTAATCACACATGGGGCTATTTTTATCATCAAAATAGAGTCACTTTCATGACTCTAACAATTGGTGAGAAATGATTATCCATGGATAGCTAGCACTAAACCAAAGGTAATAAGAATTTATTAAATATTTTTATTGAATCGGATTTAATAATGGGGGCAAAAGTACATTGGTTTTATTCTAAAGGGTTAGAATATTTAATGGAATTAAAATTTTGGTCTAATTATGAATTAACCATAAAACCAAGGACTTGACATCAATGTTTATTTTCAAGTTAATTTTAAATTGTTTGAGGCCTTCCCAAAATAATTTAAAATTACACTTTGTGCCCATGGTATATAAATTTTAATTGAATTGAATCAATTAAAGCAAAATCACTCTCTCATTTTCTCTCTCACTCTCACGGTTCTCTCTTCCTTGACTTGTGTGGATCACATTTTGAGGTTCTTCAACTTCACTTGAAGAACTAAGATTCCAAGAAAGAAGATTCAAGTGTTGAATAGCAAAGGAGTAGGTAATATTTCATCCTTACCTTGAAATTTTTTGGGCCTTATGTGTTATGTTTGTGTTCTACCTTGCATCCATCATCTTAATCATCATTTTCTCTCCATTTCCATGTCCAAAATGCATGAACCCAACAATGATATCAGAGCATGTTTAAATTCATGCATGCATGTAGCATTTTTGGTGAAAAATGGCTTGGTTTGGACATGGGTATCTCTCGGTTTTGAGTGCATGTTGAGCTTGTGTATTTGGAATACATTTGATGATGGATATATGACATGCATGCTTATTGACATGCTTGTATGAAATGTTGATATTTTGAATACAAAATTTCTTTTTCTTAAAGTCACATGCATGTTGTTTATTTATTTATTTATTTTTTTATGCATTTTTTACTAAATATGAATATATCACATTCATATGATACATGCATGTGTAATATAGGCATATTTGATGCAAGTTTGATGACTTTGAAAAGGGATGAATTCGGCCAAACATTATTTGGATGCATAATGTACTTTGAATGCATTTTTAAGAAGTTATATGTGATATAATGGAGTATAAATGCATTTGGGTTGGATTGTATTGTGAATGCAAATGTTTGCATGTTGATTAAGGTTAGTGTTTAAACTTGTTCCATGCATAAATTTTATATGTGAAAGAGGCATGTTTTAATGGTGATTGATATGTGTTTCCTTATGAATTTTGCTTGAAAAATCATGTGAGAATTGAATGCATGATTGATGCAAATTAGTATCACATTCGGCCATATCATAGTTATTGGATGAAGGTTAAGTGAATGGCGTTAATTTGATGAATTTGTATATATCCGTGAATCACAAATGGTTTTTATAATGCATAGTTGTTGTGTTTTGTCATATGGCTCTTAATTGGATAAGACGTGATGTGAGAGTATTTATTATATGATGCATAATATAATGATATTATAAGTTTAAGGGTCGTTAAATTATGCATGTACCCTTTGTTCAATCATAGCATATTTTTATGTATTAATTGCATGAAGTCCTTTATTTATAAATATTACATAAATATTTATTTATATGCCGTTGATTGAATTAATATTTATTAATGTGATGGATGAATATTAATTAGGGGATGATCATGGGTGTATATTTATTTTTCCCAAAAATATTTGATATTTGGGCATGTAATATTCTTTCAATGGATTGTAATAATAATTAATTTTATTATTAGTTTGTTATCCGGCCTGCGTGTCCTAAATTAGGTTTATGTAATCGTACGACCGGACGGAGGATGGAGATCCGATCAATCACCGGATGAAGTCCGCAAGGAGTAATAGAATTAGGTGAATAGTTGACCTAATTAGGATGTATTTTCCAAAACCCCATGATCATCCCACCATGTTTTATATTTATATGGATGCATTTGAATTAATGAATGTGATAAATGTAAAACATTTTTTAATCAAAGGTTAAACCTAATAATCTCCCTAACAAACAATATTAGATCCAAGCCTTCCATTATGGGCCAATTAATTCTTTGGCATAAAATTTGAGATTCCCAAGATTTCTATTATGTGAGGTATGCTAATTTTATAACTTGGAATTAATTGTCTTAGTTCTTGGATAGAAATTTTCATAATACCCAGGATTTCTATTATGTGAGGGTATAATGGGAATTCTATTTTAAGAAAGCATAATGGGGTTGGATTTAACTAGTCTAGGGTACCAAGATTTCTATTATGTGAGGTATCCAAAACTAGAGGCAAGGATTGAATCATACCTTATATAGTGATATAAAAGGAAATAGTTTCCTACTTGTTAAATTTAATTGACTAAGATTTCTATTATGTGAGGTTTAATTAAATTTAATAAGAATTTGATTCCCCACTAGAAATTTATTCCAACGAAATTTCCAAATCATCATTTAGGGGAGTATGGGATTTGAATAAAATAGTGGGAGCTAATAAGATTAGCATTAAAGGGTTTGAATTTACAAGACACTAATAAAACTTATATTTTTCCTTGCAGTCTCTTTCGGTATTTTGTGATATTTAGTTAACGAAAATGAGCAATAACTTGCTTTTGAGGATTCTCGATAACAACATGCTGATCGGACCTAATTTTAATAATTGGTTAAGGAATTTGAGAATTATTCTCAACTTTGAAAAAGTCGGGTATGTTTTGGAAGCACCCCTTCCACTTTCTTTGTCTCCTGATGCCACACCGCAAGAAAATGAAGTTTTCGATAAGTGGCAGGAGGATGGCTTACGAGTCGAACCTACATGCTAGCATCAATGAATGCTGAGCTATAGGTTGAGCATGAAAAGATAGAAAGTGCGAATTAGATAATGATCCATTTACAAGAGTTGTATGGTGAGAACTCAGTGGTGAAGCAATACGAATTGTGTTCGACACTATTCACAATGAGGCTTAGGGAGGGAGTTGCCCCAGATGATCATGTTATGAAAATGAGTAATATTATAGGGCAATTGCATACACTTGAGATTGTGATGCCACACAGTCTTGAGGTGAATTTGATTCTGCAATCCCTTCCACCAAGTTTCAAGCCCTTCATCACAAATTATAATCTCAATAGGATTGAGCGCACTCTTGCAAAACTATCGAATGAGATTCAACAGTTCTATAACTAGGGAAGAAAGGAAAAGGGGCAAGAGGATGTTTTTGTAGCTTCTTCTAGTAAGACTAAGAAGAAGCAATGGAAGCAAAAGAAAGGTCCAAAAGTTGGACCACCAAAAAGGCCTTTTAAGAAGGATGCTTCAAAGACTGAGAAGGGCAAAGAAAGATGGACATTGGAAGAGGAATTTTCCTCTTTATCTGAAGAGCTTGAAGAAAGCTCCAACTGGTATGTTCCATTCTTATGTTATAGAATTTGAATTAAATGTTAGTTCAAATGATCATTCCTGGATATTAGATTCTGCTGCTACATCTCACATTTGTGTTTCATTGCAAGCATTGCAGAATAGTTCTGCACTATTAAAAGGTGAAGTAATTTTGAACGATCGAAAATGGAGCAAAAGTTATGGAAAAGGAAAATGGAGCAAAAGTTGTGGCCGAGGCAGTGGGGAATTGCCATTTGACATTGCCATCATGACACATTTTGTATTTGTACAAAACTTTGTATTTTGCCAAAGCAATTAGAAATCTCATTTCTATTCTGTTTTATGTAAATCTGGTTACAAAATACAGTTTAATGGAAATGAATGTCTAATTTATTTTGGAAATGAATTAGTTGGCAAAGGTATTAATACAAATGGTTTGTATGTTTTGGTAATGAATGATTATGACATAATTAATACCATTACAAATAAGAAATCTCGAAATGAAATTAATCCAAAATTACTTTGGCATCATCGATTAGGTCATATAAGAGATAAAAGGATAATCAGGTTAGAAGCAAATGGGCTTTTAAGCCTATTGGGTTCAGAACCCTATCCAACTTGTGAATCTTGTCTTTAAGAAAAAAATGACAAAATCACCCTTTAAGGGTAAAGGGGAAAGATCCAAAGAATTATTAGAGGTTGTACATTCAGATGTATGCGGACCATTTAATGAAATGGCTCGAGGAGGTTTTCAATACTTCATTACCTTTACCGACGATTATTCTAGGTACGGATATTTGTATTTAATGAAATACAAATCTGAATCCTTTGAAAAGTTCAAAGAGTTTAAGAATGAAGTAGAGAAACAACCGGAAATAGTATTAAGACTCTGCAATCAGATCGTGGTGGTGAATACTTAAGTACATAATTTCGAGATTTTCTAAAGGAGAATGGTATAATATCCTAGTTGACTCCTCCATATATGCCGCAACACAACGGTGTGTCTGAAAGGAGGAACTGTACTTTATCAGATAGGGTATGGTCGATGGTAAGTTTTACGGACTTGCCAACGTCACTATAGGGATTTGCCCTTGAATCCGCTGTGCATATTCTGAATAGGGTACCATCTAAATCTATTGAGATGACACCATATGAGATGTGGTATGGTAAACCTCTTAGTCTCAAATATATGAGAATTTGGGGTTGTCCAGCTTATGTCAAGATTTTCAAGACAGACAATTTGGACGTTAAATCTGAGAAAGGTCAATTTATAGGGTATCCCAAAAATAGTTTGGGATATTATTTTTACTTCCACACTGATCAACGAATTTCGATCAGTAGGAATGCACACTTTCTTGAGAAAGAGTTCTTAGAAGAGAGTGGTGCAGGAAGAAAAATTGTGCTCCAAGAAGAGTCCGGGGAGCCTCAGATTGAAAATACTCAAATGGGTGGTCCCTCTCAAGAAACATTAATACCTGAAACGGTTTCGATTCGTAAATCATCTAGAGTATCTCGACCTTCAGAAAGATATGGGTTACTTCATGAAGAGATTTTTGAATCTATCATGATTGGAGAAGTCAGTCATGGGGATGATCCTAGAAGTTATGAAGAAATGATATTAGATATCGATTCTGGAAAATGGCTAGAAGCTATGAATTTTGAGATAGAATCCATGCATGCTAATCAAGTATGGACTCTCGTTGATCCTCTAGAAGGAATAGTTCCTATTAGATGTAAATGGATCTTCAAGAGAAAGATTGGCAAAGATGGAAACGTAGAGACCTACAAAGGAAGGCTAGTTGCAAAAGGTTATACTAAAAAACAAGGGTTGGATTATGAGGAAACTTTATCACCAGTCGCTATGCTTAAATCCATCAGAATTATGCTAGCCATAGCCACACACTATGATTATGAGATATGGCGAATGGATGTCAAAATAGCATTCCTCAATGGATTTATTGAGGAAAATATCTACATGCAACAACCTATAGGTTTTGTATCCAGTGCTGAAAGAAATAAAGTGTGCAAGCTGCATAAATCCATTTATGGGTTAAAACAAGCTTCAAGAAGTTGGAACATTCGGTTTGATGAACTAATCAAAACCTTTGGTTTTATAAAGAATCAGGATGAACCTTGTGTTTATAAATGGAAAAAGGATCATGCAATCATATTTCTCATACTGTATGTAGATGACATACTGTTGATGGGAAATGAAATTGGGATGATGACTCAAGTTAAGTTGTGGTTATCTGGAACTTTCTCCATGAAAGACTTAGGAGAAACGACCTACATCCTAGGAATTCGTATCTATAGAGATAGAATAAAAGGATTAATAGGCTTATCCTAGAAAATGTACATAGAAAAGATGCTGAAACGATTCGGCATGCAAGACTCCAAAAGGGGAATTTTGCCTTGTAGTCATGAAATTCATCTTTCAAAAGATATGAGTCCAAAGACTGATCAGGAGCATGAGCGGATGCATGGAATACCCTATGCTTCAGCCGTAGGTAGTCTCATATACGTTATACTATGTACTAGGCCTGATATTGCATATGTTGTGACTGTTACAAGCAGATATAGTCCGACCCAAGGGAAAAGCACTGGTCAGCTGTTAAGATGATCCTTAAGTACTTAAGAAGAACTAAGGATCTAATACTAAGTTATGGAGGTTTAGAGTTGAAAATTGAAGGATACTCTGATTCTAATTTCCAATCATATGTGGATGATAGAAAGTCTACATCCTGGTTCATTTTCATATGCAATGGAGGAGCAGTCAGTTGGAAGAGTTCTAAACAATCAACTATTGCCGATTCCACAACTCAAGTTGAATACATTGCCGCTTTAGAAGCAGCAAAGGAAGTTGTCTGGATGCGCAAGTTCATGACTGAACTTGGTGTGGTTCCAAACATGGTTTATCCGATAACCTTGTACTGTGACAATACTGGTGCTATTGCACAGGCAAAGAGCCAAAAGCACACCAGAAGTCAAAACATATTCAGCGTAAATATCACATTTTAAGAAAATTCATTGGAGCTGGAGAAATTTTGGTGCAGAAAACACCTTCGGCAGAGAATGTAGCTGACCCACTAACTAAAGCGATGACATAGAAGCAGTTGGACTATCATCTTGAGAAGATGGGTATTAGATATCATAGCGATTGGCTCTAGTGCAAGTGAGAGTTTTGCTAGTGTATGCCCTAGGAACCAATCGTGTTGTCGGTTTCAGGATATTATATCTTGTAAATGTATTATGAATAAAAGAAAGTGTTCTTATTTCACATTTTGATTTTCTGCTTCATTTATATTTTATTATATTATATTTAATATTGCATGTGAAATTTCCAAATGACACGAATCTTCAGAAGATCAAATCATCAAAGAATTCCCTACGCAAGTAATGTTAATTGGGCAATAACATTGCATAGTAGGCATGCTGAATGTCTCCATTGAATATCATGTGATGGCATTAGTGTGGGTGATTATAAGAGTATGTCACTAAGGCATTAGCATGGATAAACGGTTAGTGAACTGTTTATCGAATATGATCGATTACGATGAATCACATGGATATGGTCAATGATGCATCGTAGGATCGTGCTAGTGTACCATTGATCCTTAGACCTGAGACATCACGGTTGGATTCAACATAGGATGCATATGGTTCATATGGTGTATAAGCACAAGACTAGTCATGTCTTGTGTAATAAGCCAGTTTGGTCATATGTTATTTATGTGCGAGGACAAGCGATGGTCAAGATGGGATCCGTTAACTCAAAATAGTCCAATCTCAAGTTCCCAGACGAATGTCAATAGACATTGGAAAAGGAAAATCTCTGCCGAGTATAATGAATATCAAATGAAAAGTAGTTTCATGTTGACGAGTTCCATTGTATCGATTGACAATTTGATTAAAGATTAAGTTAAAGGTTTTGACATACCATGAACCATTCTTAATCGGGATTAGATAACGGATGGATTTGACTACACGATACGTACGATAAGAATAAGTTCATTGGAGTTTACACTTCATTGTGGTTTAGGGGTTATGGAACATTGCTAGACGTCTACCATAATCAGTGGGAGTTTCAATTATAACGAAGCATATCAAAATCTGATATTGGGCCCACGACTAGATTCACGGTAAACCTAAAATAGTCACACATAAAACCAAGCTCAAGGAGAGAGAGTAATACATATCATTAATCAGATTAATGATGTTCGGTCATAAACAGTTGCATCCGAATTAATGTATTGGTGAGAAATGATTATCCATGGATAACTAGCACTAACCAAGGGTAATAAGGATTTATTAAATATTATTATTGAATTGGATTCAATAATGGGGGCAAAAGTGCATTGGTTTTATTCTAAAGGGTTAGAATATTTAATGGAATTAGAATTTGGTCTAATTATGAATTAACCTTAAAACCAAAGACTTGACATAAATGTTTATTCTCAAGTTAATTTTAAATTGTTTGAGGCCTTCCCAAAATAATTTAAAATTACACTTTGTGCCTATGGTATATAAATTAAATTTTATGCCATTTTAATTGAATTGAATCAATTAAAGCAAAATCACTCTCTCATTTTCTCTCTCACTCTCACGGTTCTCTTCCTTGACTTGTGTGGATCACATTTTGAGGTTCTTCAACTTCACTTGAAGAACTAAGATTCCAAGAAAGAAGATTCAAGTGTTGAATAGCAAAGGAGTAGGTAATATTCCATCCTTACCTTGAAATTTTTTGGGCTTATTTGTGCTATGTTTGTGTTCTACCTTGCATCCATCATCTTGATCATCATTTTCTCTCCATTTCCATGTCCAAAATGCATGAACCCAACAAGAATAAGGAAATTAGGGTATTAGGGATTTGGTTTTAAGTTTGGGTTTATATCGGATGGACTTTTAGTAATTGTTTCTAAAAACATAGGCATTTTTTATTTGACTAATATTTTAGTAGTTGCCAAAAAAAATAAAAAATTTTGCAACTAATGTTGCAGTTGCCACTATCAAATTTCTAATATCCAAACTTTGTGTAACTAATTAATTTTGGTTACTAGTAGTATATATCATTTTTAATAAACAATATTTAGTGGCTTAACATTTTGGTTGCGAAAAAATCCTATTAACAACTATAGCTTTAGTTGCCAAAATAACATACTCAAAATTTCAATTTATTTCAAGCGGGAACATGGGGCGCCCAAACTGATTTGCAGAATTTACCATCCATTTGGCAACTAAAATCTTAGTTGCCAAAAGAAGATAATTTGCAACTAACTAATTAGTTACTCAACAGTAATTTTAGTAACAAATTAAAATATTATCTTTTCATTATACCGAGAAAGTGGGAGCCCAAAAAAATTCATCAACTTTTAGCGACTAAATACATTTTAGTTGCTATACATGAGTTTTTGCAACTATTTGTAATATGCACAAAATAATTAGTTGCTAAATGTACCCTAGGGCCTTTTGTAATTATTGTCAAAAGCTTGGATATTTCGGTAATTGTATCATTTTGCAACTAATAAAAATAGTTACAAATTAATTAATAAATATTTGCATCTAATTTAGCAACAATTCAATAGTTGCAAATGATTGTTTTCTGTAACCATAATTTTAGTTGCGAAATCTCTTGTTGTAGTTGTCAATTGTGTTGTAATGCTGGGAAAATTTACTTCGCAAGAATTGGCAACCCAAATAAATCAGCCGCTAATGTGATATTTTTGGCAACAAATCAAATTAGTCAGAGAATATTAATTTTAGACGCCAAAGGCAAGAATAAATGAGCCCCATAATTTTATTCCCCTTTCACCGACCAATTGGAATTTAGTTACTAAATGTGGGGTATCTGCAACTATTTTTGCTTAATTGCAAAAAAAACTGGTTGCAAAAAGTACTTTTTCTTGTAGTGCCTGCCTATAACTCAATTAGAATCCCAACAAGTCTAACGCACACAAGACTCCAAGTCTTATGCGAATTCTACCAGTCCAAGGCCTCCAAGTCTCATACAGATCCTGACACCCATGGACCTTGAGTCCTACAAGAAATCCAATATCTTGGGGTTCTAAAGTCCTACACGGATTCTTCTTGTTTCTACTACTCCTAGATTCATGGGAACTAGTATTCCTATTTCCATGAAGACTAGTACTTCGAATTATGCGATGACTTAGCCTTCCTTGGCTTCCTATATAAATAGAGGCTAGTCCTCTTGGAATTTTATCAATTGGGTGGAATTTTGAATGATTGTTTGTTTAACTTTATTTAAATTGCATGGTTGTGAATTGAGAAAGTTGTTTTTGTTAAAGCGAATTGGTTGAGAGGTGCATGTTTATTGTGTTTGGGGCTAAACTTGGAAATGGTGGAAAAGAGGAGGACCTTAAGGCCAAACACAACCTCATCGAGACGAAGATTTTCTTTGCTACGACGATGTTAGACCTAAGAGCACTTCACAATGGTAGAGATTGTCATTTTTGCAAATATTAAAGTACAAGCAAGGGAAAATTGTAAGGATTAGAAAATTCTGGGACTAAATTAAAATAAAGGACAAATATGGGGTGTAAAAAACATTTTACACGTTGATATTTTCTTGGATTTTTTTAGTATCATGCTCATATTTACGTGCTGTTGAATAGAAGAACTATAAGATATGATTATCGGCATTGGCATAAGGTTGTTTATGAAGTGTGATGTTTTGAACAATTGGGTGAGTGTGTTAAGATGTGTTTGGTTTAGGGTGTAAGGGTGTGCTTGGTTAAGGTTAAGACTACCCTTCTATAGTACTTGTCCCCCCTCCAGACATCAACTAGTTTGTGTTGTTTTTCTTAGCCTCTTGCATGTATTGAGAAGGTTTGTACTATTGCATGGTAGTAGCATCCTATCGGGATAGGACGGACACCTAACAAGCTCCAAGTCAAGTACAACCATGCCAATGTAGGCAAGGTGGTTCCTGTGTGTGTGTGTGTGTGGGCTGTTACTAGTGAGGTATATTTAGGCCTCTACGCACAGTTGAGATGGCTAGTACTACCAAATGATGAAATAACATTCCATCCTACTTGGATAGAATGGGCATCTGACGAACTCCTAGACATGATTATTTCCCTATTGCCAATGTAGGTAGGCCAAGGATACATCCATGCCAGTGTAGGCAAGATGGATCCGAGTGTGCATGTGTTGCTAGTTTACTTGTCTATATATAGGGACCTACACTGGAGTGTACCTTTGTAGATCCCCTGGGTACTATTGAAGTGGTGGTGATGGTAATCTTTGCTTTAACCGCGTGAAGAAAGTTGGTTGACACCGAACAAAAGTATGCTTGGGTAGGAGTTAGTTGACACCTGCGAGTATGCTTGGGTGGGAGTTGGTTGACACCCAGCGAGAATATGCTTGGGTGGGAGCTGGTTGACACTCAGTAGGAACAAGGCTTGGGTGGGAGTTAGTTGACACTCGGCGAGAATTGGCTTTGAGTGGAATTGGTTGATATCCAACGAGTTTGGGCTTGGGTAGGATTTGGTTTTTAGTTGTGAGATACACACCCAGTTTGGAGGTTGCATCATTTTATGTGAATATAACATGATGATCCACAAAATTCGAAAAGTTGATACAAGGATGTAGATTATATAAGGAAATGAGTAGGCTTGGGTAGGATTTGGTTTTTAGTTGTGAGATACACACCCTTGTTGGGAATGAGTGGGTATGAATTAAGGTTCTACAGTGTTCATAAATTATATAAGGAAAGTATTGCTTCGCCAAGGGCATGGTTACGTGTTGCGTGTAATGTAAGCAGTTTTCTCATGCATATTTTTAAGGTTAAAAGTTATTTTCATATATGAACTGTATTATCCACTCACTGGGCTCCCCAACTCATTGTTTTATATTTTTCCCTTGTTTACATACAGGGAATGTGATGCGTTCTTATGCTTTAGGTTAGCCCACAAACGCATGTTCATTGGCATAGTACTTGTACATCTTAGAACACTTTGATACTATTTTTTATGTAAATTGATTTCTAATGCTTACACTTTCAAAATCATGTTTTGAGTTGTATTATTGTCATTAAAGTTTATAAATGGTTTGAAAAAAAAAAAAATTCAACCTCCTCTCAAGATCCTGAGTCCCTTGGAGAGTCTAATCCAACGGGGATAAGAAATACCCAAGAGGGGGCGTGACACCTACCTCCACCCGTTGTTAACACTAGGGGTGAAATCGAGTTGAGTCAAGTCAAGTATCTGGTAAATCGAACTCAACTCAATCGCTACAGTATCGAGTTCGAGTTGAGTCTAATCGAGCTTGATAAATCAAGTTCGAACTTGAACTCAGTCCTTAAAATTGGAAATTGAGTTCGAATTCGAGTTCGGATAATCAAGTTTTAATCGAGTTCAAGTTCGAACTCGTTTTCAAGCTCATCTAACAGGGTGGATTTACAAATTTTATAACTTTTAAATTACATATAACCCCTATTACTTTAAAAACTATCAACTTAACCACAAGCTTGGAAATACTTGAGAACATATCGAGTCTAGTTCTATTATGATCGAACTCAACTCGATTAACTACTCAAACTTGAACTTGACTTGACTAATATCGAGTCAAGTTCAAGTAGCTCACAGGTAGCTCAATTTTCACCGCTAGACGACACTCTAACTCTTAGTATTGTATATTGATTTTGGGAGATAGACTAATAACCAAAACACCTACGTTTAAGCGCACTTATATAGGCGTCATAAACCTAAGTTGGAATCCTTATAATTATTAAAGTAGGATTCATAATCTTGTAATAATTAAGGCTCCGTTTGGTTCATTATTCTGATAGTTTTTAGAATAATCTTTTGAAAAAAGTTAAATTAGGCGGGTATTACGATGTAGGATTTGGAAATTAACAAAAATAACCCCTACGTTTGTTTATTTACTAAATACCCCTATAATAAAATATTAAAAGTTAACAAAAACACCCCCAACCCACCCATTAAATACTGACAGCCGGCCACCACCGCTGGAGGGTGGCCGAAGTGTTTTTGCAATTTCTAAAAAAATATTTGGGGGTATTTAGTTGAATTAACAAATTTAAGAAATTTAAAAGAAATTAAAAAATATAGAATAATATTTTGGGAATAATGACATTTTATTGTTTAACTTTTTTGGGAATACTAATAATAGTATTCCCAAGGAAAATGATAGAGTTACCGAAAGTTACACATCGAATTTGTAAACCGAATGACGTGACAAAATCTTGACCGTTGATTAATATTAACTTATAATGAATCAACGGTTAGGATTTCGTTACGTCATTCGTGCACAACCTTTGGTAACTGTAGTATTATTAGTATTCCCAAAAGTGAAACAAACGAAGCCTAAATTAATCCATTTTCACCGTAGGTTCAAAGCCCATGGTCTAGTGGTAGATTTGGGTCTTACTAAAGCTTGTTAACAAGAGTTTAAAAACCTACAACCATAACCACAGTTATATTTTATTTTATTTTTCTCAAAAAAAAAAAAAAACCATAACCACAATTATATTTTATTTTGTTTGTCTCAAAAAAAATATAAAATAAAAATTCTTTGAAATTAATACAGAGCTACATAAGGGACCATTATGGAAATATTTAATTAAAGCTCCAATGAATGACCACATTATCTATTTAACTCGTAAATACAATAGGCCTTGATCCATTAATTAATATACATTAATCTGTTTAATTTTAAGTTAAAACTCTATCCATATGACAATTAGTAAAATGCATCTGTATCCTCATAAAATATCAATAATTGGAGCTAGGAGAAATTATTGTTTTACCTCTTCAATTACATCTTAATCTTTGGAGATCATTTTACATCTAGTGGATAATAAAAATTGTCACAATTTATACAAATATACACATAGTCTCAATTTTCGATGAATCTAGTCATCAAATATTTGGCCAAGATTATTATCCAAATCCATGAAAAATCCTGAAGGTGATATTTCAATCTCACTCAAGAGTCATGAATTTCATATCTATGGATTAGAGTTCTCAATGCTTATAAGTACATTCTCCTAACCAGCCAAGGTATTGACCATATTCATGTGGTCTCACCCTTTTATTCTAATATAAGAAGACAATACTGTATACAAGAGCTACTATATCCACTCAATATTTAGATAGACAGACCCTTAATTGTTAGAGTGTGAATTTAATACTCAATTACGGTATTTACACTAAATATTAAATTCATGCAATCCGTTCTAAATGCACAAGTGTCTTTGCCTAAAGTCTCCACTTTAATGACTTGAGACATGTCATTCCCCATTAAGGCAAATAACACAACCATAACTAAATAAAGTGTCCAACTTTAATTGAAGTCATGAACAAGTTTTGGACTTATATAAAGAACTATGTCTCTCATATATTACCACCTCATATAAATAGTTATTTAGATTGATCTAAGTCCAATTACCTTAGACATTAAGTTGTTTAAGTTATCAAGTAACTTAACATGTATGATTTATCATGAATAAAACTTTTTTATCCATTATTTCAATTTTTATCACCGAAAAACCATCGATCCATCTTTCATCAGTTTCTAATATAGCAACCATGATATTAGCATGGCAACACCATACAAATCACCCACAATAGTCATGATTCCTTCCATGCACTCTGCCTTGTTTGCGTCAACTATTAACCCCTTCCACTTATATTTTCCGTTGCTTTTTATCATGCAATTTTCTGCATCAAACTTGAGGGAGGATCAAGCATAAATTTTCAGAACTAAAACACTCCAAAACAACAATTTATCTTCCTCAAAACGGATCAAAACCGCTTTGGTACACAAGATTGGATCTTGGAACTTACCCCCAAAAAAAAATACACAACAATTTATCTAAGGCCGGATGTATTGTTGCATGTGAAGGGAGTTCCAGACAATAAGCAAACTTACCTATGGGGCTGCAGACGCACATATACAAAATCTCCCATTTTAAACTCAACCTCACGGCTGTGGCGATCTGCTGACTTTTTCATTTGACATTGAGCTCGAAGTAAATTAGTACGAAGCTGCCTAAAGCTCATGACGGTGCCACAAGTCAAGTTCCACAGCAGCATTAGAAGTAGACCCTCGAATATAATCAGGAATGGCAAGGGCTGGACGCCCGTAAACAATCTCAAATGGATTCATTCCATCTGAGGAATGAGCTGAAGTGTTATACCACAATTCTGCCCAAGGCAGAAATTTTCCCCAGCGGTTTGGTCAGGATGAGCCACGAAGCTACGAAAATAGTGTTCGAGACTCCTATTCAGATTTTCAGTTTGTCCATCTGTTTGCCGATAGTACACACTACTCAAAATTATTAAAGAAATTTGAGTTACTTATCTATATTTATATTAAAAAAAATTCTCATTTTTTTATTAATTCATATTAAAAGTCAATACAATGTTAACTTAATTTAAGTTTTGGCAGACTTTAGATTAGGTTAGGTCTGATTAAAATTATGAAAATTTATATTATAATCTTTAAAAGCCAAAAAAAAAAAAAAAAAAATTTAAAAGAAGGTTTTGCTTAAGGTTTACTGATTTACTCAAGACATTGACTCAAAATTTTGTTTCTCATAGATTTATTAAGTAGGAAAGTATTATGTTATAACATTCTTTTTTTTTTAGATTCTTGATAATGTATTATTTTCTTTACCTAAAATTTGGTGATTTTATAAAGTTTTCGCAAATTATTTAACATCACAAGTTATTTGACAAAGAACGATAGAGCCGCGGAGGCCCCCAGGCAAAAGTCCTGGGTCTGCCACTGCTTGCAAACGGAAGAGCTCCTGCCAAAACGAGCTAATGAACAATGGATCCCTGTCAGACACTATTGATTTCCGCAATCCATGAAGCCTTTTTCTGAAGCAAACACAGCCGCCACTTTCGAATTGGAAAATGAAGGGGATAAAGCAATGAAGTGGGCATATTTGCTGAGGTGATCAACCACCACCATGATAGCAGTCGTTCCTTCAGAGTTAGGTAATCCAGCAATAAAGCCCATGCTGATATCCTCCCATACACGGCTTGGAATTGGTAGTGGTTGTAATAACCCAGCAGGCGACGCATTGGGGCACTTCTTTGGCGGCAAACATGGCAGCTCTGGACATGACTTTGGATGTCTTTGCGCCTGTCCTTCCAACAAAAATTAGTGCCCATTCGCTTGAAGGTTCGTAAAGCCCCGGCATGACCACCCACTGGACTATCATGGAACTCAGTAAGCAACTGAAAGCGGAGGGGGGAATCCTCAGGAATTACCAATCGGTTACGCCAAAATAGCAACCCATCACGCCCTGTATAATCAGGTATAGAGAGGAGTAAGCAGTTGTTGTTGAATGGCCTGTAAGGCTGGATTAGTAGCAATCTCCTGTCGTAAACCTGACAAAAAATCAAATGAAGGGTTAGAGAAAGCCAAAAAACACTGTGTAGGCACCCGAGACAGCGTATCAGCGACTTTGTTTTCTTTGCTAGGGTAGTACTCAATATCAAAGTCATAGCCAATTCGCTTAGCAAGCCATTGCTGCTGTTCGGGAGTGTGAATAGTCTGAGAAGTGAGGTTCCAAAGGCTTTCTTGATCTGTCTTAATGATGAATTTCTGGCCAAGGACATATTGCCACCATTTCTGAACTGCCGAAGTAATAGCAAACATCTCCCGTGATATGTTGGAAGAACTTGCATTCAAGATGAGAGCTTCTTGCTAAAATAAGCAATGGGGATGACCTTTCTAAGTAAGTACCGCCCCTATACCCGATCCTGAGGCATCCGCCTCGATGGTAAATGGCAAGGTAAAATTTGGTAAGGCCAGTATTGGAACCGAGGTCAACGCGTGCTGCAATTGTTCAAAAGCTTGCTGTGCTCGGGCAGACCAAATAAACCCATCCTTTTGAAGTAAATTAGTTAGAGGAGCAGACATAACCGTGAACAAACCGATGGTAATAGCCAATGAGGCCCAAAAATCCTCTCAAACTCTTTACCAAAAAGGCAATAGGCCACTCCAAAGTTGCCTGGATTTTCTCTGTCTCCACCTCAATTCCCTTACTTGAAACCACAGGCCCAAGGTACCGTATAGAATATTTCCCAAAGTCAATCTTGGACCGCTTTGCCACAAAGCAATGTGTTGGATCCCCGCATTTTCGCAACTCAAAATAAAGCAGACAAAAACTCAAATGAAACAGGAAATGGCAATAATGAAATGAAAATGACAAACTGAATATTTATATTAATCAAACAAAGCATAAAAGAAACGGATGGACTAATTCGGTACTTGGAATCAGTCACCTTACATAAAAGAAAAACTTACAAATTAACAGGAAACTACTCCCCATCCCAGCTGAACTTCGAGGGTCAGCTTTCCTCCCCAATATCCCATATGAATTTCTGATGATCATCCTCTCAATTGCCTCCCCTTTTTATTCACTTTTCCTCTTAACAGAATTATTCCCTTATCCCATCTTTTACTGCCATTTGTTCACCCAATAACCAATTCTTAACAGCTCACTCAACTTTTACACCTCACTCTCACACCTCATCCATTAGAATCTTTCTTGTTACAGCCCAAATTCCCCTTACTTGCCTCCCTTGGCTTTCTTACTATACCACATATCGGGTGGTTTCATCATTACCCGCCCCAAGGAGAGCCACCTTATCCTCAAGGTGGAAAGAAGGAAACTGACGGTTGAGAGTAGAAAAATCTTCCCATGTGTTTTTCATAGTGAGTTAGCCCTTGCCATTTGATAAGGACTTCATAATCTCCATTCAATAACCGACGCATTTTCAACACTTCTTTAGGCTCAACATTGAGGACCATATCTTCATCAAGGTTGTCTGGTAGGGGTTGAGTCATAGGTGGAGGGAATGTGGCCTTCTTGAGTTGAGAAACATGGAACACATTTTGGATTCGGGTGGTCGGTGGTAGTGTCAGCTAGTAAGCTACTTCGCCTATATTGTCGGCAATCACAAAAGGGCATAATATCGGGGGCTCAGCTTCTCATTAAATCTGGTAGCTAAAGAGCGGAAACGGTAAGGTTGGAGTTTCAAATAAACTGTTTCACCCACAATAAAAGTTACCTCCCGTCGTTTCCCATCACTATAGCATTTCATGCGGTTTTGAGTCTTGACAAGGTTGTCCTTCAATTCTTGTAATATGAAGTTGCAATCTTGTAATTGTTGGTTCACCTCATCAACCATCGAACGGTTATCAATATACTTCAGGTGAGCTGGTGGATCTCGGCCATAGAGTGCCTTGAAAGGTGTCATTCCTGTAGAGCTACTGTAGGTAGTTCTGAACCAAAATTTTGCCCAATAGATCCATTTTGGCCACTGTCGTGGTTGGCTACTCACAAAACACCGAAGATAAGTCTCTAAGCATATGTTAACCACCTCGGATTGGTCGTCTGTTTGCAGGTGATAGGCCAAACTCATAAGAAGATGGGTGCCAGATTGCTTAAACAATTCTTTCTAAAAGAGACTCATAAATACATGGTCATGATCTGAAATGATGGTTTGCGGAAACCCATGTAGCCGTATGATTTCTTGTGCGAATAAAGTTGCCACATCTTTTGTTGTGTAAGGGTGTTTAAGGGTGAGAAAATTGTTATATTTTGTGAGTTGATCGACAACAACTAAAATAGTATCAACATTCTGAACTCGAGGAAGTCCCATTGTAAAATCCATTGAAACGTCATCCCAAACTTGAGTCAGGATCGGAAGAGGTTGTAGAAGACCAACTGGACTGAGGGCGTCGTATTTATTTTGTTTACAGGTTGACCAAGCCGCAACAAAGGATTTGACATCTCTTTTCATCCCTTCCCAATAAACCACATTAGCAAGCCTCTTATAAGTGCAAAAAAAAATCCAGAGTGGCCGCCAATTGGTGAAGAATGAAATTCTTGTAGAAGCTTCTGGATATGTGGGCCGAGTTTGGGTAGCACCAGGCAATCATGATACATCAATTGACTTCCTTGCAGCCGAAAAGTAGGATAGCTATTGGGATCCTTAATTAAGTCTTGGATAATCAATCATAACTTAGGATCTTGTTGAATTACCTTTTCTAACTCTTCCATTCCTGGAAAACACACTAAGGAGAGGATTGCTTGTTTGATTGGTTCACCCTTTCGAGACAGTGCATCCGCAACTCTATTTTTAGTGCCTGGCCGATATTAAAGGTCTTGCCGCAGCGAAGATAAAACCTTCGCCACGGCGTCTATGGCGGCGAAGTACATACTGTAAACCTCGTCGCTGCGGCAAAGTCTGTAGCTTCCTCGCTTCGGCGAAGATAAAACCTTCGCCGCGGCGAAGCCTGTACTTTCCCAATTCTGTATTTTTTGCAAAGGGTCTAATCTGCAGTTTTTAATAACCTGTAAAGCCAATGGACATTCTGCACATTTAAGAAGGGTAATTAATTAATAAACCCACCCAATTCAAAAATTGATTATGTCTATGGAACAAATCCTCTAACGAATGGTGGTGTATGTGATCCTTAGACTTGAGATCACCGGAGTGCCTTGTGCACCGATTGGTGTAGTTTGACACTAGCCTAACGCAGTTCTTTTCAGAGCTATCAATACGGTGGTGATTGGCTGCATCAAGGAGTGTATCAAGACTATGGTGGATTGACAGAGGATTCATCACTCCCGGGTATGGGAGAAAGTTATCTCACAGAGCAATTCAATATATGACAATGACACTAAAACTGTGGCCACAATGGGATTGAGTTGTTGCTCTATCCAGTTTATAATATGGGTCATTGGTCCGAAGGGCCGAATAAATAATATCGAGTAATCGAAGGTTGACACTATTTCTATGCCTTCGTCTCGCGAGATAACGTATGATGAAAGGATCGAATTGCGGTAACCATATCGTTGACAGTAGCTACTTTGTGAATCCGAATCTATCGGGTGGCCATGATGCCTTTCTAGGGGCCAATCTTGGTCTGTGTATTAGTGAGATGATTAATTGGTGTTAATCGCGATACTATACACTGTCGATATGATGAGAGCCTATGGGTCACACACATAGAAGATAATTTAAGATCTAAGAAGAAAAAATGGCGTTTTCGTCTTTTAAGGCGAAAAGGTATTTTGGTAATTTCACAGTGCAATTAAATTTGCTAAGGTCGTAGCCTTTATTTAATTTCTTAGAAAAATTAAATAAGTGAAATTACGTTTAAATGTGTGTTCGCACATATTTAAATATATTATCATTATTGTTAAATGTTAATATATATTTAAATATATATTAATTGATTTTAATTGAGATAATGATGGAAAATAAAATAAATCAAATTGGGAGTGTTTGGCAACATGGGGCGTTTGGGTTGGAGCCCAATCGAGCCAAATTAACTTAGTAACCCATTTCTATTGATCCTATTGGTCCATCAAAAAACGGAGACTCTTTTAATCAATGCAGATAATAAAATGCCTTCCCATAAGATAATGCTTCCATTTCGCATAGAGAAGACAATTGCCATCAATTCTCGTTCATACACTAACTTAAGTTGTGATCGATGAGATAATCTTTGACTGAAGAAAGCTAAAGGTCGTCCATCCTGCATCAATACAGCTCCAATCACACTCTCGGAGGTGTCGGTTTGACCACAAAAGTTTTAGAGAAATCTGACATAGCAAGAACTGGGACCAAATTCATTGCATGTTTCAACTCCTCAAATGCTCTTTGGGCCTCTGAATGCCAAGTGAAAGAATCCTTCTTCAAAAGGGATGTTAGTGGACGGGAAATCTTCCCATAACCCTAAACAAATTGTTGATAATATCCAGTAAGTCCCAAAAATCCTCGGAGAGCCTTGATATCTTTTGGTGTCGGCTAGTTTACCATACTCTCAATTTTTGAGAGGTTAGCTGCAACCCTATTTAAGGAAATTATTTGCCCCAAGTACTCTATCCTCTCTGCCAAATACACAATTTTTTCTTGTTGGCGACGAGTTTGTGTTGCTATAATGTCTATAGAGTAACTTGTAAATGCCTTAGGTGTGTTTCAAGATTCGGGCTATAAACAAGTATATCTTCAAAGAATACCAGAATAAATTTCCACAAATATGGTCGAAAAAATATTGTTCATGAGAGCCTAAAATATTGAGGGAGCATTTGTCAATCCAAAAGGCATGACCAGGAACTCATAATGCCCTTCATGAGTCCAGAAGGTTGTTTTATCAATGTCTTCTTCCCTCACTCTGACTTAGTGGTAACCTGACTTAAGGTCGATTTTGGAGAACACTTGTGCACCCCTTAATTCATCAAGTAATTCTTCTATGGCTGGTATTGGGAACTTATCCAGAATGGTACTCTAATTGAGAGCTCGATAATCAATGTAAAATCGCCAACCCTCATCTTTTTTTCTAACAAAACAAGACTAGAGAATGGGCTAACACTTGGTCAGATGATCCCGATTTGGAGCATTTCCCTCACTAAATTCTCAATCTCATTTTTTTTGGTAGTATGGGTAATGGTAAGGGCGTATATTTGAGGGTAAGGTGTCGGGTTTCAAACGGATGGCATGGTCTTGGGACCTCACAGGTGGTAATTCAATAAGTAGAGTAAAAACAAAATCAAACGCTTGTAATAAGGTACTTACTTGGGAATCCATGCTATATGTATCGAACATGTTGCATCTGAATCTATCCAAATTGAATTAAGCACCCATGACCTTCAGTTTGGAGGGTCTTGATCATCGCCTTTAGGGAAACCAAAGTCTTGTATAAGGATGGATCACCCACTAGCTTCACCTTTTCTGTTCCCAATTTGAATTTCATGACATGTTTCTTCCAATTTGTAGTTGTCTTACCTAACGTTTCAAGCCAACCAATCCCTAAAATCACATCGGCACTTCCCATGTCAAAAGGGAAAAAATTCTGAACAATCGTAACCCCTTGAATTTCCAAACAAACCCCTTGACACTCGCCTTCACTTCTAACTTTATATCCGTCGCCCACTTGAAATCCAAATAGTTTCGTCCGTGTTACTAGGAGAGATAACTTATCAATGATGTATTTGCGGATAAAATTAATGTGAAGCTCTACTATCAATCAAGACAATCACTTCTCTACCATTTATCTATCCCCTCAACTTTAATGTCTTTGGTCCGTTGATTCCCACTACCGAAGCTTAGGGAAAGTTCAATAGAATTCTGTTGAAGGCTGGAAGCTTTTCTTCACTTTCCCTTTCTTCTCTTGTTTCTTCCCCAACTTCTTCATCCATTAATATCACCTGAAACTGACATTCCCTACATATGTGCCCTAGGTAAGAATTTGCCATCGCACCTAAAACAGATTCCTTGCTACCTTTTCCATTGGATCTTGGCCACGGTCATGTGTTTGAAAGGGAAGCTTCACCAAAAATTTGAGTTGGACTAAACAGGTCACGGCGATGGGAGGTTGCTGCTCCGGTAACTAGCTATCGGTATGCTGTTAGGTTGACAATCTTCCCAGTTCAACGATTTCTCGAAGACTGATTGGTAAATCGTCGTTGTTGCAACTATTCAGAGATGGTAAGAATTTTGGCGGAGTTGGAGTTTTGGTTGAAGGAAGATTGGGTCCCTAGACCCGACTTCTAATGATCCATAATTGTGACCCACTCCAAGCCCTAGCAAAATGTGACCCACAGCCCAATCCACTCTCCATACTCACACGCCCAGCAGGCCCAATATTCTTTCCATACTTGCCTGACCCAACCCTTAATTCATCCAAGGCCCAATTCTTCCTTCCACTCTTTGGGCCAAATCCTAAGAGTTGGATTAAAGTGTTGGGCTGGTTTAATTTGATCTCCACCCTTATCTTTGATTTCAGCCTATTCAAGAAGGCGGCCATTAGTATTTCTTCTTTCTCCTCCGCCGACGGTGTTCGCTAATCCTCCACGATTCCCATTTGCTGGATGCCCATGAGCGTCTCATTTGGGCTCCCTTCTTGGGACCCACTAAAACGATGAGGAAGGGCAAGTTTGAAGGCTTGCCATGTCGCCACCCAAGCTCTCACCTTCATCCACTGGTACCAATTTACGACATCTCCCCATGCATACTGTCGTCGCAGTTAACTTCTCTACTTCTTTTATTCCATTGACTATGAAATGTCTCTCAATCCTAAACAGCCACCCATATGGATCCTCTCCGGAGAAGACTGGTAGCTCCAACTTGCGCCACCAAAATCTCCCCGGATGGTGTTGTTGGTGCTACTTGACTCATCGTGATGTTGGTTTCGACTTCCACCTCTCGGTTGACCATCCTGATTTTCTCCTCCATTCAGACCAACCCTACCCTAATTGTTACCCAAAGGTACCTCTGTTGACTTGCCCCTTTCTTCACTCCTGACTTCTTCTTCCTCTTTCCTTCGCATCCAACCCTGTAGCTCCATTAAACACTCTCTGATTGTACCCATGTCCACCCTGATCCTGGTTATTTCCCTTTCCACATTTTCTACTCTTGTCTCCATTCTTGTTGCAACCATAACCCATGTGAACTACTTTGATACCACTTTTGTTGGATAAAATAAAGCAAACAAAAACTCAAATGAAACAGGAAATGGCAATAATGAAATGGAAATGACAAACTGAATATTTATATTAATCAAACAAAGCATAAAAGAAACGGATGGACTAATCCAGTAATTGGAATCAGTGACCTTACATAAAAGAAAAACTTACAAATTAACAGGAAACTACTCCCCATCGCAGAACTTCGAGGGTCATGCCTTTCCTCCCCAATATCCCATATGAATTTCTGATGATCATCCTCTCAATTGCCTCCCCTTTTTATTCACTTTTCCTCCTAACAAAATTATTCTCTTATCCCATCCTTTACTGCCATTTGTTCGCCCAGTAACCAATTCTTAACAGCTCACTCAAACACCTCACTCAACCTTTACACCTCACTCTCACACCTCATCTATCTGAATCTTTCTTGTTAGAGCCCAAATTCCCCTGCTTGCCTCCCTTTTCATAACAATGATCTTGTAGTGATTGAAAAACTAGCTTCAAATGAGCAAGATGAGACTCCCAATCCAAACTATACAAACGGATGTCGTCCAAGAACACCAAAACAAAGTGTCAAAGATAAGGCCTAAATGTCTCATTCATCGTAGCCTGAAATGTGGCAGGGGCATTGGTCAAGACAAAAGGCATGACTAATATTCATAATGCCCTGCATGCATTCTGAATGCAGGCTTAGCAATATTTAATCCCCTTATGTGAATTTGATGGTAGCCATCTAATAAATCTAATTTAGAGAAAACTCAGCGTCGTGCAGTTCATCAAACAACTCCTCCACAGTCGAATTGAAAACAATCCTTAATCCTGACCAAATTTAAGGCTTTTTTTTTTTTTATTTTTTTTTAGTAATAGGACAAAGGACGAGAATGGGCTAGTACTTGGCCTAATCAATCCTTCATGTAGCATTTCCTAGACAAGCTTCTCAATTTCGATTTTCTAAAAATTGAGGATAGCTATGGTTTGATGTTCACGGGTGTTGTACTTGGTTGTAAAGGAATGGCATGATATTAGACCGAGCAAGGAGGAAGGCCTTTGGGTCGAGCGAATACTGATGAAAATTGGTGTAAAACCTAACTTAAGATTTGCTGGTATCTCTAAATGCTTTGAGTTTGTCACTGGCAACACTTCCAATCGAAAGAACACATTAGTTGCTTGGTGTTAAGGCCAAAAAATGCACTCGACCTTAATAGGCCCAAAGGGAAGACACCTTCAACAAAGCTCGAGTCATGGCCAAATCCCGATTGGGCCCATGACGGTGTTCGCTTATTGGGCCCACTCATTACACCTACCATGTTGCTCACTGCTTGAGCCCAATCAAGAAAGGCCCCTTGATTCGTTTAGACCTCTTCATCAGCTTGTCTGGGTCCGAGCCTATTGATCCAAGATCACCTACTGGACCTAAGTTCTACTTGGACCCCAAGGTTGCCTACCTATTCCGACACTATCCAGATCCTTATCGAAGAGATCCATTACTATCCCAATTCATCTAAGATCCATGTCTTAGACCTATTGGGACTCTCTCTCCCACTAAGATAAAGGAGTCAAAGGCTTTCCTATTCGCTAAACCTCAACTTCCAAGGACTTATAATCCTGCTAGGATTCGAAGATCCTACAACTGCTATTTAAACAAGAGGTCAGTCCTCTCACAGGCATGGAAGACTACGCCTTCTAGCCCCATAGTTCTCACTCTCGAGAGCCTTACATCGCTGCCGTAGTCCCTAATCTCTGACTAAACTTCTGGTAACCTTCTCTTTCCCTAACCCCCTCTAAATTAGCCTCGCCCAGATTTGTTGACTTGAGCGAGAATGCCTACAAGAAACACCACCCTGGTGCTTTCCGTAAGCTTCAAGCTTGTTTTCTTGTGTGTACAGGTACAACGGATTGCTGGTGGCCTTAACCTCACGAGATCATTCCCCCTATTCTGTAACTGTAGATTTTGCCGTCTACACTTGGGATTCTTGAAGGCAACAAAAGAACTATATTGTATTAGCGCAATTGATGCAGCCATCCTTTGTAATTCAACCATCTTGTCCCCAGAAGTAAAACCCAATATTAAAGTATTGAAATTCAATGATAAGGTGCCAAAAGTACTCAACCAAGTGATGCCTAACAAGACATCCAACCCATGGAAAGGTAACAAGTATAAATCAACCACTATGTCATGCCCTTGGATGGTTATCTTAATAGAATGAACACAACCCTTTATGGGTACCTTAGCCCCATCCCTGACAACCATGGTAGTAGGTGGTAAAATAGCTTCAATGGCTAGACCAAGATACTTAGCAACACGGGGTTGGATGAAATTCAAAGTCAACCCACCATCCACAAAGATTTGAATGGAAGCAGCATTCAACTGGCCCACAAATCGCAAGGAAGCAAAAGAAGGTGTACCAAACATCACATGGAAACTGATCTTGGAAGAAAGCTCCAAGGACTCATCTAGCACCACCAACAAAGGGGTGGAGCAACCGGAAGAGATATCGGCATGACGTAATCCAAAGTCTCTAACTCGCTTTGGTCCTCCGAATCGAACCAATGTAAAAGAGGCGCGGGTTCTTGCAACGGTGACACGGTGTGAACCACTTATCACAATAATAAGAGATTCCTTTGTCCCGCCTTTGTTGAATCTTAGCCGAAGACAATCATTTAGAGGGCAATGACATGGCTGATGAAGGTGGTGCCATCGACGATGACAGAGCAGTGGTAAAGCTGGAAGTCCCTACTGTGATAGGTTTGACGTAAGTGGACTTAGTGTAATGGGCTGGATTCAAGACAACTTGCTAGCGGGCAAGGCAATGGTCTGACTCATTGTTGTGGGCCAAAACACGAGGATAAGATGTTTGAGTTCAGGTTTGAGGCTCGATATGAAATTAATCCAAGAAAAAAGACTAAGGTAGGTGTGTTGTAAGATTAGCTAGTTCCTCAAAAGTTGCTTGGTATTCATCCACTATAGATGTCTGGCATAGCTTGGCCAAAATAGCTTGAGGGGCTTCTAAGTCGACATTGGCAAAACGAATCATTATCGATCTGGTAAAATTTTGCCAATTAGAGAGCTGATTATTGATAAACATCCACTGGTACCATTGGAAGCACCACTGGAATCATTATCGGTTTGATGGTATGATAAGCTAAAGACGTTGAGTGTCTTCAATACAATAAAACTGAAAGAATTGTTCAGCCAATTGCAAAAAAATCCAACCAGTTGGATCTGTACCATCAAACCAAGGAAAGTCCAAGCGAAATAAAACGATTGGCACCAATGTAAGGTTATTAGATCAAAAACCAACTAGAAGAACATCAAACACACAAGGCACCAGCTCAAAGTAAAGCAATCAAATCAAATAACCCACTAGAAGAACAAAAACACACAAAGCAGCAACTCAAGGTGAGGGAATCAGTTTCCATTCAACAAGCAAACACAATTGCAGAAAAATGACAGAGATGATGGAACACCCATCAATTTCCCGTGTCCCCCTTAGGGCATCTCCAACCCACGCCATTTTGATGTTGTTTTTTGCTCCAACCTAGCGCTAAGTGCCACGCCAATTTGGTGTGGCGCTACGATCTCTACGCCAAATTTAAGCTGGTAGCTGTACACCATTAAATTTTTTTTTTTTTAAATTTTGTTAAGTTAATTTGGTTATTAAATTTTACACCAAAAATCATACCAAAGTTAATTATTTGTATTTAATTTAATTTGATTATTATTTATGTTAATATTTATAATAATAAATTCATAATAATGATATAATTCAAAAAATGATGAAAAATTAAAAACAAAACTTTATTCAATGCAAATATTAAACTACAATAACTCAAAATAAAAATTAACACTAATTTAAAAACACTAAAATTAAAAAAAGATACAACATAAACTAAAATAACAATTTAGTATTCCGGTAGATTAGTTCCGGATCTTGTAAGATCATCAAAATATTGAAAAGAACTAGAGTTATTTTGAGATCCTTAACCTTGTTGTTGAGCTCTTTTTTGCATAATTCTTGATTGCTCATTTTGAAAAAACTAACGTAGGCTTGGATCGGTTATGGAATTCAAATCCTTGAATAAAATTTTGTTATCTTCTTGACATAGACAAATCAATGATATAGAGGCTCACCATGCTCTTCGAAATGCATTAATTGATCATTTGTGAGAAGAATATACTAATTCAGAAAATTAAATTACTATCAATATGGAATTTTACTTTTGTGTTGTTTTTTTTTTTTTTTTTTTGGTATCATTTTATATTATGTAATGTTTTTCTATATTAAATGTAATGTTTATTTGATTAAATAAATGCTTAATTTTATTAAATTAGTATAATTTTCAAAGTAATTATTATTTAATAAAAATATTATTCCCAATATTTAATTAATATATACAAAAATAATGAGTGAAATAGAGTTAATTGTTGATTAGTACAATAAAAGAAAAAGAAAAAGAATATTCTAAAAATATTTTTTTTGGTGTAGTGGATTGGAGATGTAATAGTATTTTACACCAATTTGGTGCAATAGGTTGAAGATGGTCTTACATACCAAAAACCTAAAAAACTAATTACATCTCATTCATGATGAAATCACCAAAATGCCCTGGTAGTCTTCTCACACGGCTATCAAGGTCAAAGAGCCTGGAAGGAGCCACTAGACCACCAGATGGTAACCTTTTTCGGTTTTTTACTTTACTGTTTTCTTTTCTTTTTAAGAGATCTTTCGTTCTAAGTTTGTTGGGTGTAATTCTAGTCAGAATACAATTTTATATGAACAAAATTGAAGCCAAACAGCTAAAACCCATAACTCATAATTTTTTTAGGTTTTTTCCCCGTGGATGGTCCTGACATAGCCTACGTCAAGCCATTGAATTTTCTACGTATTTCCAAATTCTGATTTTCTTTACTGAATTTTGGTTTAATTTTTCTCCATTCTTATCAGCCAGAATATCTTTCAAACAAATCTACTTTCATTAACTCATTGGATGCTTGACTTCACAATTATTTGTTTTTGATCTTCTTTGGTTGCTTATAGTGGTGCAAGACTACGATGGGATGCCCCTTGGAGTGGGCTCCTCGCAAGGAAGTCGCGGATTGGCTCACCATCAACTCAGAGCACATGGTCAAAGTAAGGAAAAGGAAGACATTAATCTACATTGGGCCCTTCTTGAAGTGGATTAATTTTCTACTTCTGTTTATTTCCAATTGTTGCAATTTCTTGTTTTTCGATAATTTCAAAAGATCACCAACATCCATTTGGAAAACGGGAAAGATATAGCACGAAGTTATACACGAATAACGCGAATAAAATCGACGCCGATTAATATTAAGTTAAAATTAATTAACGGTCATGATTTTACTATGTCATTCGGTACATGAATTCGATGCACTACTTTGATGACTATAGCATTACTCATTTGGAAAATTTTTGGAGAGAAAATTTTTGGGAAAATGAAAAAATAAAATAAAATTTTTATTATTTTGTTAAGTGATGAGAAGGGTAATACGAATTTTCATTGTTTAATTGAATATTAAATCAAAAAATTGGATGAAACCAAATGATACCATGGAGTTATTTGATACTTTCTGAAAATCCTAGGCTTTGGAGCGGATAGTTTTCATTGCAACGTATAATTATTTACTATATTATAAATTATATTTTGTTTCGACGAAATTGAAGAGCGTTTGGCATAGCCTCATGTCTCAAAGCGTCTTTTGTCCTAAGCGAAAGTAGTAGGTTCTGGTTTAATTAAGAAAAAAAAGTTAGAAACAACCATAATTTTAATGTCTAAAATATATTATATAAAACATTAAAAAATTATTTTTAAAGTTAAAAATTAAAGAAAAACTTAGAAAAAAGACTTGCCATATTCCGATTTTACAGAGTTAGGAATGAATTCAAAAACTATTTTTGAATACATTTTAATAATCTAATTTTTTTT
The DNA here is from genome assembly GCA_026225825.1 of Pistacia integerrima. NCBI lineage: Eukaryota > Viridiplantae > Streptophyta > Magnoliopsida > Sapindales > Anacardiaceae > Pistacia > Pistacia integerrima. The sequence goes on from CM047750.1 coordinate 23,285,805, forward strand.
ATCTATTTTAAATATAACCATAATTTTAATGTCTAAAATATATTCTTAAAACATTAAAAAACCATTTTTGAAAATATTTTAATCAATTTATGGAATCAGTTTTCATGAAATACAAGAATTTATAAAAAATAAAAAATATATCAATTATCAAACATGGTATATCCAAACCAAACATCAAAAGAAGTTGCAAATTACAAAAAAGAAATTGCAATAAAACAAGCAACCCAATTGCATTACATAATATTCATACTAAAACTGCAACTCCCTTGTTTCCAATGAATGCTTTTCGAAGCCTAAGATAACCATTTCTATAATGCTCTAGTGAGAAACAAAGCTGCCTTATTGCTTCTCGTTTCTCTTCCGCTCCTTCCATTATCATAACTCTTTGTCTCTCCATCTCCTTCTCCATTTCTTTACCTCTTTCTCTCAATCCCCTTACAACCTTACGACCTTCTTCCACACCTGCATTTAGCTTCACATGTTCCATATGTAATTCCTCCAAATGCTTTTCCATTTCACTAATCTTACCATCTTTACAACTCATATCAGCTTTGAGTTTATTAATTTCTGAATTGAGTTCATCTCTCTTGGAATTTAATGCATCAATATGTCCATTCAACTCGTTTATACGATCCTCCCTCACCGCAATCTCTGACTTTAACTCCTTAATTTCATCATAAAGCCTTTGCTCCATCTCAGTTTTCTCGGCCTTGATCTTTCTGATCTCATCGTCTAAACGCCTTCCACGTGATTCCCATTCTCTTAGCTGCTCCTGCAAGCAAACCTTTTCATCTAGCAAACCTGCTATTTCAGCCTTTATATGTGCTTTTTCAGGGAAAATCTTCTGTTCAGCATCAGATACTGCTATTTTCAAATCTCTGATCTCGTGATCGCGGTCTGATAAACTAGTTTTCAACCTTGCGATTCTTTCTTGCAGCTTGGAAACTTCTCTTTTCTCTGAGTTCAGCTTAGCTTTCCATGTTATGACATCTTTCTGAGACAATTCAAGTTGCTTCTGCAAATTTTGGATTTTTTCCGACCTGATAGTCTCAAGTTCATGTTTTAAAGTAGCAATTTCTTTTTCTGAACCCTGAAGTTTCTCTTTTGTGGTTCTTAGCTCATCCAAAAGTGCCTGAATCTTGGTATCTGCATCTAATGCTTCTGCTTCTTGAAGTTTTGACACTTGACATTTCTCTAAGTCCAGCTCAGCATACCGTGTCTTAATACTTGTCTCTGCCAATGATCCAGATTCAGCCTGCAAATAGTTGGAGATTTCCGATGATAGATATTTTTCAAGCTCAATCTTCAACCTAGAAATTTCTTCTCCCGAAAGCTTTATCTGCTCATTAGCATGTTTCAGCTCTTCCTTATAGTTTGCTATTCTAGCAAGAAGTTCTTCAGATTTCACAATTTTAGGATCCTTTGCTGATCCATCAGCATTTGCTTCCTGTTGCAACCGGAGTTTTTCTTTAACTTCGCGAAGTTCAGTCTCCAATTCCATGACTTTTGGCTGGAGCCCTTGATCACCACCATTCCCAACTAAACTAGAGTAGTTGTTCACTGAAGAATTATCGGATTCTGACTCAGAGTCTGTTAATGAAGATGAGTCACCTCCTTCTTTATGGTAAAGATCAGTGCTGCTTCCAGAAGAGCCAAGGAAGACATCCAAACCAGCAGCTCGGGGGCCAGATCTAGGACGGCTTGGCTTTGGTTCGGGAGAGGGACATGGAGAGGGCAACTCAGTGCTAATGTCAGAAATGCCTGAGCCCTGGGATTGGAGGTCGGACGGAATATTTTTTCTCAATTCTCCTGTCACATGATCATAACGCTCAGCCAAAAACCTGTACATTCGGTAGAACTCTTCAACATGAGATATTAATTCTGGCCTCTTTTGGTAATACATCCCAGCTTTCTTGGCGAATGAATCTCCATCCTCTTCAATCAGCTTCAACATCCTCTTAACACTCTGGTCCATCTCTGTAGGCAGGGATCTTTTTGTCAGTTTCTTGTTTGACATTTTTATCATTCAAATGGTTAGAGCACTGAAGTCCTCTGTTGTTTCAAATGAAAAGTTTGGAAAGTCTAATCATGGCGAGACAGCTAGGTGGTGAAATTAGGGAATGTCAAAAACATAAGACAGAGAGGTTAACAGGAAAGTAACTAACTAAAATTATACAACCACGTTCCACATTACCCATTTTAACACTGCCACTAATAGAACGTAGAATGAAAAATCTCGAAGAAAAGTTCTGACCAAATGATAGATAAGACAATGTTTCTAAATGAAGCCATAGATACCCATATCAGGGGATAGGGTTATATCAGGCAAGAAAACTAAGAAACATAATCCAAACTCAATTTATGAATAATATTTTATTTCAGCAAAGCTTGCAACCTACTCAAGAACACTTTATTGTTCATCACCTACAATTGACTCAGTTTCTGACAAAAGAATCAAAACTGCATACTCATTCGCTTACCCTCAAGATTCTCCGCTAGCCACTTAGAATTTTTGGGACTGATGTGACTATCCCACCACCATGAATGTGACTTTCTCGATTGCATCCTCTTCAGATTTTTATTTGAGTGAATCTGGAAAAAGAAAAACACAGTATTATGCCATAGCTAAATCCATAATACATAAAAAAAACATATTCCAATCATGCATGGGAAATTTAAGTAGTTCATTTTGTTCAAAAAGTATCTGATGACGAACACACTAAAGATTACAAAAATAAATCACTACTATTTACTATAAAGAATCAAGCTCCTAATGACCACAATTGACAATACCATGAAAACCACACTGTACTCCTATGTGATGATATCATTTTTACGTCACAAATACATGAACATCCAAGTTAATGCAAGCAAAAAGTCATCTCTTTAAACATGTGTGTGTATATATATATATATATATATATATATATATATATATATATATATATATATATATATATATAGCTGTTTCGAATTCTCAGCTCAATACCACTAGTGTTTGAATGATGGAGATTCATTTCTTACCAAAGATGTAGCCATTAGTTGGTGAAAACACAATGCTGATACTAATCCTTGTCACCTACAACATTAAACAATCAAACAAATCATTTAAAAAAATTCATCTAAACAACTCAAGCTGCACAAATTATTACATTAAAATGGTTCAAATAATTTAACTATAATTCACCCATTAGGACCAACGAAAGCGCAATTTCAAACACCATTAGGTTGATGCATTTTATTGAGGTTATTATCTAGCCTGTGCCATAGTATGAACATCATATTTCAAATATAATCCAACCATACAAAAGCATACTTATTATTATAATCTCCATTTAAAGTATGTTACATACATAATACACGAAATTAATTCATAATATTATTATTTCAGAAAATTAATATTGAAAAGAAATTGGGCTGTAAATATGGGCTGAAAGGAGCCGACCCAGTGAAGGTGACATCACGTGAGATTACGAGTCGTGGAAAAACGAGCAAAGACAAAACAACTGTCCAAACGAGACGTCCAGCTATATTCACGCGTCTCTCTCAGACTAACTAGACGTAGACTCAAAGAATTTACTTACTTTTACTTATTCAAAATAAACAAAATTAATTTAATTTTCTAGTTCCTTTAAACAAAAAATAAAATCCCATAAAATGAAATTATCAAAGCTATGATATTGGCATGAAGATGATCTTCAATTTTATGGAAAATATTGAAAAGTGAATGAAAAGAGTAGACTCAAAAAACAAAAATTGAAACAGATCCAAGTTAATGGAAACTGAAAAACTTACGAATAAGAGGGTTGGTTGAGCTTCAGATCCCACGCCAAAGCATCGAAGAAAACCAGAGAGAAAGTAGAAGAAGTTGTGGAGTTTGTTCAGACTGACTCCAGAGAGATGAGGCTGGGAAGAGGAGCTTTTTAATATGAATCTTTCACATGGGATTCAACAAAGTCAAACGACTTTTAACTATATTATATTAAACTCAATTTATATTTTCACTTTAAAATATTCCTTAAGATGTTGAAAAGCTTTGGCCAAGTGTAGACACTTCTTGGGAGTTAATAACATTTTCGTCCTCAAGGTTTGATGAAACTAATTAGGTCAAGTAAAATAAGAAAAAGCCACTTAAATCCCTATCAGACAGGAGTGATCGATTCTGGATACCCTACATTATTTTAAGGAGCCGGAACCGATAGTTCTTGAAATTTGAAACCGAAACCTGAACTGACGGTTCCAGTTCTGGGTACCCAAAATTTTTACCCCCCAAAAGTTTATAAAATGACAAAAAAACCCCTTAAAAACTTACAAATACCCCCCCACCTAGCACTTGTTAACAAAAACATAAAATTACAAATACATTATAAAGCCTTCAAGCCTTCCACCTCCAATTCAAATTTATAGAAACTAAGAATTTCATATTGCAATTTACAATAATCTGTTGAAAAATCACAAATTCAAAATTACAAACTCCAAAATTAAAATGATGAAATTACATAACATATAAAATAAGTAACATAACAATTAACAACATCCACTCTTTAATGTTATACATGACAGCAAAATCACAAATTCAAAATTCGTTTGCCCTAAAATCTTATTAAGTTTTTATATATGACAGCAAAATTATAAAAACCCCCCACTCTTTAGTGTTATTTCATATCAGGCCAGTTCCTGGTTCTAGTTTCAGTTCCTGACTGCAAACTAGAATCGAAATTGCACAGTATCGGTTCCAGATTTTTTGAATCGGAACCTACTCGTTGACGGTTGGTTCCGAGTAGGAACCGGAACCAAACCCTGAGTAGGAACCAAAACCAAACCCCGAGTATCCGCCATTTTCAATTCCAATCGGTTCTTTTGAACACCCTTATGATGTCAGTGTCAAACCAAGGTTGTTATATTTCAGTTAAGTTAATTACTTTAGTCTCTCTGGTTTCAGTTTACTATTGTTTAAAGACAATTGTTTCAAATACTATATTTTTGTCTTTCTATTTTCAAAATACTATTCTTTTAGTCCATTGACTTAATAAAAGATTGTTATAGGGGTGAGCTGGTTCCGGGTACCTGCGCACTTTTTCGGGAACCTAACCGAATCGCAAGCTGCTTCCCAAAAAAAGGAACCTAATCGGAACCGCACAAGACAGTTCTTCAACCTAATTCAAGGAACCTAACCTCCCAAAATGCAGGCCTATTCCTTGCCTTTCCTTTGGTTTCAGGTACCCTATAAAAAATCAATTACCCCCTATTAGTTTAAAAAAATAACAAAAACACCTTATAAGTTTACAAATACACCCCTAACAAATTTTCGTTATTCATTCATTTGTGTCCAATGTAACTCATAACCTGTAATCTCTAAGCAACGCTTGAATTCAACCAATTCATCACAATTCACATAAAATTCGTCAATCAAAACCAAAACACAAACAATTATTCATCACAATTCACATAAAATAACTTCACCAAAATCATTTAAACAAACAACAATTCTTAATACTAATTACTAACATTGCCATTTGCCGGGGTCTATTTGATAAGTTAATAAATTATTAATGTTTATAAATTTATTAATTTAATGTTATAATTGGTTAATTGGGTATTTATAATATACCAAATATAATTTAGTAAATTTAATATTAGAAACAAGTAATGTTATAATTAAATAAGTGATCATACTATAATGTAAATTGTAATGTTATAATTAATTAAGTGATCATACTACAATGTAAATTGTAATGTTATAATTAATTAAGTAATATATTATTTAATTATAATGTAATATTATAATTAATTAAATTGTTAATCATTTAATTAAGTATTATAATATTGTTTATAATAGAATGTTATAATTAATTAAATAATCATACCATAAATTTATAATATAATGTTATAATTAATAAAATTATAATAATTCGATTAAATATTGTGCAAATTAGTAAATTACTAATGTTTATAATATAATGTCATAATCAATTAAGTAATCATTTAATTATGTAATGTTATATTAATTATATGATCATACTATAATAGTATAATGTAATTTTATAATGAATTAAGTAATCATACTACAAATCTATAATTTAATATTATAATTAAATAAATTTCAAATCATTTAATTAATATACTAATGTTTATAATGGAATGTTATAATTGATTAAGTAATCATATTACAAATATATAAAATAATGTTATAATTAATTAAATTTTTTAATCGCTTTAATTAAGTAATGTAATAGTATAGTAAATTACTAATGTTTATAATGTAATGTTATAAATTCATAACTAATTAAGTAATTATGTAATCATTTAACTATATAATGCTATAATTAAGTAAGTGATTATAATATAATGTAATATAATAATATTATAATTTAATTGAGTAATTATTTAACTATAATGTAATGCTTAATTAATGTTTATAAGGTAATGTTATGATTAATTAAATTTCTTATCATTTAATTAAGTATTGTGCTAATGTTTATGTAGTAAATTAGTAATTACTAATATTTAAAATATAATATCATAACTCATAATCAATTAAGTAATTATTTAATTATGTAATGTTATATTAATTATATGATCATACTATAATAGTATAATGTAATGTTATAATAAATTAAGTAATCATACTACAAATCTATAATTTAATATTATAATTAATTAAATTTCAAATCATTTAATTAAAATACTAATGTTTATAATGGAATGTTATAATTGATTAAGTAATCATATTACAAATATATAAAGTAATGTTATAATTAATTAAATTTTTAATCGTTTAATTAAGTAATGTAATAGTATAGTAGATTACTAATGTTTATAATGTAATGTTATAAATTCATAACTAATTAAGTAATTATGTAATCATTTAACTATATAATGCTATAATTAAGTAAATGATCATAATATAATGTAATATAATAATATTATAATTTAATTGAGTAATTATTTAACTATAATGTAATGCTTAATTAATGTTTATAAGGTAATGTTATAATTAATTAAATTTCTTATCATTTTATTAAGTATTGTGCTAATGTTTATGTGGTAAATTAGTAATTACTAATGTTTAAAATATAATATCATAACTCATAATCAATTAAGTAATTATTTAATTATGTAATGTTATATTAATTATATGATCATACTATAAATAGTGTAATGTAATGTTATAATGAATTAAATAATCATACTACAAATCTATAATTTAATATTATAATTAATTAAATTTCAAATCATTTAATTAATATACTAATGTTTATAATGGAATGTTATAATTGATTAAGTAATCATATTACAAATATATAAAGTAATGTTATAATTAATTAAATTTTTAATCGTTTAATTAAGTAATGTAATAGTATAGTAAATTACTAATGTTTATAATGTAATGTTATAAATTCATAACTAATTAAGTAATTATGTAATCATTTAACTATATAATGCTATAATTAAGTAAGTACTTATAATATATTGTAATATAATAATATTATAATTTAATTGAGTAATTATTTAACTATAATGTAATGCTTAATTAATGTTTATAATGAAATGTTTATAAGATAATGTTATAATTAATTAAATTTCTTATTATTCAATTAAGTATTGTGCTAATGTTTATATAGTAAATTAGTAATTACTAATGTTTAAAATATAATATCATAACTCATAATCAATTAAGTAATTATTTAATTATGTAATGTTATATTAATTATATGATCATACTATAATAGTATAATGTAATGTTATAATGAATTAAATAATCATACTATAAATCTATAATTTAATATTATAATTAATTAAATTTCAAATTATTTGATTAATATACTAATGTTTATAATAGAATGTTATAATTGATTAAGTAATTATATTATAAATATATAAGGTAATATTATAATTAATTAAATTTTTAATCGTTTAATTAAGTAATGTAATAATATAGTAAATTAGTAAATTACTAATGTTTATAATGTAATACTATAAATTCATAACTAATTATGTAATTATGTAATCATTTAACTATGTAATGCTATAATTAAGTAAGTGATCATAATATATAATGTAATATAATAATATTATAATTTAATTGAGTAATTATTTAACTATAATGTAATATTTAATTAATGTTTATAATGAAATGTTTATAAGGTAATGTTATAATTAATTAAATTTCTTATCATTTAATTAAGTATTGTGCTAATGTTTATATAGCAAATTAGTAATTACTAATGTTTAAAACATAATATCATAACTCATAATCAATTAAGTAATTATTTAATTATGTAATGTTATAATTAATTATATAATCATACTATAATGTAATGTTATAGTGAATTAACTATTAAATAATCATACTATAAATTTTTTAATGTAATATTATAATTAATTAAATTTTTAATCATTTAATTAAGTTTGCACTAATGTTTATAATAAAGTCAATTAAATAAGTAGTAATCAATTAATGTAATGCTATAATTAATTATACTATAAATCAATTAAGTAATGTTATAAAATTATAATTAATTAAGTAATCATTTAACTATAATGTAATGTTATAATTGATTAAGTATGATATTTAACTAGTAATTAAATTTATTAATGTTTATCAATTTATCATATATAATTAATTAATTACTAATTTATTATAGATATACTTAGAACTTGATAATTGAAGTAAATAACTAAATATATTATTACTCAATCAAATATACTATTTTATTCAAAAATAATTCTTTTAATAACATTAAAAATGTAAAACACTTTTAATTGGATCATAATTCCAATTATTCACTTAATTGATCAAAACTTTAATATTAATGTATTATAATATATTAAAGCTTTTAATATGGTGTAATTTATATGTAATAAGTATAATTGTATTCGTTTATTTATTTAATTAGGTTATTCTAAAAATTTAACTTTTTCTATTTTAATTTTTTTTATATGTAAAATAATAGAAACTCCCCCATTATTTACATTTCACAAATATTTCATTATAGTCCAGGTTCCAAAATAGGTTCTAAACAGGTTCCAAAAACAGGTTCCAATATAGGTTCCAAAACAGGTTCCAAACAGGTTCCAAATAGGGTACCCCCTACAGGTTCCAAACAGGGTACCCTTTTTACAGGTTCCGATTCCTTGGCCTTCCTTGGCCTTCGGGGTAAGAACCGAATCGAATCCTGCCTCAGATAGCGGTTCCAAAAAATTGGAACCGAAACTTACCCGCACAGTACAGGTTCTGGGTAGGTTCCGATTCCGGTTCCAGTTCTTACCCCCGGTTCTGGTTCTACCCGCTACCCGTACTCACCCCTAGATTGTTAGACTATTAAAATTATATTGAAATGATAAAAATACCCCTTTTAGAAGAAACAAAAATGAAAAATTACTTACACAAACAACACTAAATTATATAAACTATGGGTGTTCAAAAGAACCTGTTGGAACCGGAACCAGTGGGTACCCAGGGCTTGGTTTCGGTTTCTACCCAGAACTAGGGGTGAGCGGTTCCGGGTACCCTGCATTTTCCGGGGGAACCGGAACCGCACAATACAGGTTCCCAAAAAAAGGAATCGGAACCGGAACCGCACAGTGCAGGTTCTTCAATTCAAGGAACCGGAACCTAAAATGCAGGTTTTGGTTCTTTTCCAGGGTACCCTATAAAAAATCAATTACCCCCCTATTAGTTTAAAAAATAACAAAAACACCTTATAAGTTTACAAATACACCCCTAACAAATTTTCATTATTCATTCATTTGTGTCCAATGTAACTCATAACCTGTAATCTCTAAGCAATACTTGAATTCAATCAATTCATCACAATTCACATAAAATTCGTCAATCAAAACCAAAACACAAACAATTATTCATCACAATTCACATAAAATAACTTTACCAAAATCATTTAGGGTTAAATTTATTAATTTAATGTTATAATTGGTCAATTGGGTAATTTATAATATACCAAATATAATTTAGTAAATTTAATATTAGAAACTAGTAATGTTATAATTAAATAAGTGATCATACTACAATGTAAATTGTAATGTTATAATTAATTAAGTGATCATACTACAATGTAAATTGTAATGTTATAATTAATTAAGTAATATACTATTTAATTATAATGTAATATTATAATTAATTAAATTATTAATCATTTAATTAAGTATTATAATATTGTTTATAATAGAATATTATAATTAATTAAATAATCATACCATAAATTTATAATATAATGTTATAATTCATAAAATTATAATAATTTGATTAAGTATTGTGTAAATTAGTAAATTACTAATGTTTATAATATAATGTCATAATCAATTAAGTAATCATTTAATTATGTAATATTATATTAATTATATGATCATACTATAATAGTATAATGAAATGTTATAATGAATTAAGTAATCATACTATAAATCTATAATTTAATATTATAATTAATTAAATTTCAAATCATTTAATTAATATACTAATGTCTATAATGGAATGTTATAATTGATTAAGTAATCATATTATAAATATATAAAGTAATGTTATAATTAATTAAATTTTTAATCGTTTAATTAAGTAATGTAATAGTATAGTAAATTACTAATGTTTATAATGTAATGTTATAAATTCATAACTAATTAAGTAATTATGTAACCATTTAATTATATAATGCTATAATTAAGTAAGTGATCATAATATAATGTAATATAATAATATTATAATTTAATTGAGTAATTATTTAACTATAATGTAATGCTTAATTAATGTTTATAATGAAATGTTTATAAGGTAATGTTATAATTAATTAAATTTCTTATCATTTAATTAAGTATTGTGCTAATGTTTATGTAGTAAATTAGTAATTACTAATGTTTAAAACATAATATCATAATTCATAATCAATTAAGTAATCATTTAATTATGTAATGTTATATTAATTATATGATCATACTATAATAGTATAATGTAATGTTATAATGAATTAAGTAATCATACTATAAATCTATAATTTAATTTTATAATTAATTAAATTTCAAATCATTTGATTAATATATTAATGTTTATAATGGAATGTTATAATTGATTAAGTAGTCATATTACAAATATATAAAGTAATGTTATAATTAATTAAATTTTTAATCGTTTAATTAAGTAATGTAATAATATAGTAAATTATTAATATTTATAATGTAATGTTATAAATTCATAACTAATTAAGTAATTATGTAATCATTTAACTATGTAATGCTATAATTAAGTAAGTGATCATAATATATAATGTAATATTATAATATTATAATTTAATTGAGTAATTATTTAACTATAATGTAATGCTTAATTAATGTTTATAATGAACTGTTTATAAGGTAATATTATAATTAATTAAATTTCTTATTATTTAATTAAATATTGTGCTAATGTTTATGTAGTAAATTAGTAATTACTAATGTTTAAAACATAATATCATAACTCATAATCAATTAAGTAATCATTTAATTATGTAATGTTATATTAATTATATGATCATACTATAATAGTATAATGTAATGTTATAATGAATTAAGTAATCATACTATAAATCTATAATTTAATATTATAATTAATTAAATTTCAAATCATTTGATTAATATACTAATGTTTATAATGGAATGTTATAATTGATTAAGTAATTATATTATAAATATATAAGGTAATGTTATAATTAATTAAATTTTTAATCGTTTAATTAAGTAATGTAATAATATAGTAAATTACTAATGTTTATAATGTAATGTTATAAATTCATAACTAATTAAGTAATTATGTAATCATTTAACTATGTAATGCTATAATTAAGTAAGTGATCATAATGTATAATGTAATATAATAATATTATAATTTAATTGAGTAATTATTTAACTATAATGTAATGTTTAATTAATGTTTATAATGAAATGTTTATAAAGTAATGCTATAATTAATTAAATTTCTTATCATTTAATTAAGTATTGTGCTAATATTTATGTAGTAAATTAGTAATTACTAATGTTTAAAACATAATATCATAACTCATAATCAATTAAGTAATCATTTAATTATATAATGTTATATTAATTATATGATCATACTATAATAGTATAATGTAATGTTATAATGAATTAAGTAATCATACTATAAATCTATAATTTAATATTATAATTAATTAAATTTCAAATCGTTTGATTAATATACTAATGTTTATAATGGAATGTTATAATTGATTAAGTAATCATATTATAAATATATAAGGTAATGTTATAATTAATTAAATTTTTAATCGTTTAATTAAGTAATGTAATACTATAGTAAATTAGTAAATTAGTAAATTACTAATGTTTATAATGTAATGTTATAAATTCATAATTAATTATGTAATTATGTAATCATTTAACTATATAATGCTATAATTAAGTAAGTGATCATAATATATAATGTGATATAATAATATTATAATTTAATTGAGTAATTATTTAACTATAATGTAATGCTTAATTAATGTTTATAATGAAATGTTTATAAGGTAATGTTATAATTAATTAAATTTTTTATCATTTAATTAAGTATTATGCTAATGTTTATGTAGTAAATTAGTAATTACTAATATTTATAATATAATGACATAATCAATTAAGTAATTATTTAATTATGTAATGTTATAATTAATTATATAATCATACTATAATGTAATGTTATAGTGAATTAACTATTAAGTAATCATACTATAAATTTTTAATGTAATATTATAATTAATTAAATTTTTAATCATTTAATTAAGTTTGTACTAATGTTTATAATAAAATGTTATAATTGATTAAATAATTATACTATAAATCTATAACGTAATGTTATAATGAATTAAATTTCTAATTATAAGTCAATTAATTAACTATTTAATTATGTTATAACTTATAAATCAATTAATTAAGTAGTAATCAATTAATGTAATGCTATAATTAATTATACTATAAATCAATTAAGTAATGTTATAAAATTATAATTAATTAAGTAATCATTTAATTATAATGTAATGTTATAATTGATTAAGTATGATATTTAACTAGTAATTAAATTTATTAATATTTATCAATTTATCATATATAATTAATTAATTACTAATTTATTATAGATATACTTAGAACTTGATAATTGAAGTAAATAACTAAATATATTATTACTCAATCAAATATATTATTTTATTCAAAAATAATTCTTTTAATAACATTAAAAATGTAAAACACTTTTAATTGGATCATAATTCCAATTATTCACGTAATTGATCAAAACTTTAATATTAATGTATTATAATATATTAAAGCTTTTAATATGGTGTAATTTATATGTAATAAGTATAATTGTATTCGTATATTTATTTAATTAGGTTATTCTAAAAGTTTAACTTTTTCTATTTTAAATTTTTTTATATGTAAAATAATAGAAACTCCCCCATTATTTACATTTCACAAATATTTCATTATAATCTAGATTCCAAAATAAGTTCTAAACAGGTTCCAAAAACAGGTTCCAAACAGATTCCAAACCGGGTACCCCTTACAGGTTCAAAATAGGGTACCCTTTTTACAGGTTCCGGTTCCGGTTCCGGTTCCTCCACATGCAAGAACCGGAACCGGAACCGCACAGTAACGGTTCCAAAAAATTGGAACCGGAACCTACCCGCACAGTGCAGGTTCTGGGTAGGTTCCGGTTCTTACCCCGGTTCCGGTTCTACCCGCTACCCGTGCTCACCCCTACCCAGAACCGACCACCAACGGGTAGGTTCAGGTTCCAAATTTTTGGAACCATTACTGTGTGGTTCCGATTTCGGTTCCTATAGTTAGGAACAGGAATCAGGAACCGAAATTAATATAAAATAAAATTAAAGATTAGGGGGGTAAATAAAAACTTTTGTAGAAAAAGTAATGTGAATACATTTATATTTATATTTCATAACATTTAAAGTAAGTTGGTTTGACTTTTGAGAATCTACTTTTACAAAGTAATGGAGTTTGTAATTTTGAATTTATAATTTTATTTTTGTTAACAAGTGCCCAGTGGGGGGGTATTTGTAAGTTTTTAAGGGTTTTTTTACCATTTTAAAAACTTTTGGGGGGTTATTATAATTTTATAGGATACCCAGAACCAGAACCGGAACCGTTGTTACAGTTCTGTTCGGTTCTCGACCTAGGAACGTAACCTGATGGTTCAGTTCAGTTCCTTCAAAAAATGCAGAGTACCCAGAACTGAACACCCCTAATATAAACATATTACACACTGTAAATTCAAATTAAATAAACACATTATACACTAAAAATTTAACATATTTATTATTTTCTAATGAGTAATGTATATAATTATTTCAATTTATAATCTATAATGCGTTTTTTAATTTTAATTTATAATTTCTTTATTTAATGTGATATATATATATATATATATATATATATATATATATATATATATATATATATATATATATATATATATATAGAGAGAGAGAGAGAGAGAGAGAGAGAGAATAATTCTCTAGTCAGGATATTGTTAGTAAACGCTCCCATATACGCAGTGGAAACAAAACAAATAATTCAAGGATCGTTTACATGAGCCAAGATCAAGGGTATAATTTTACAATTCATATTAAATAAAATCTGCAGAAAAATAAATCTGAGTTTAAAGAAAACAAATGCATGTTGGAGGCTCCTCCAAATTTGTCGACGAATGTTTTGCTACCGATCCAAGTGTAGGATCGAACATGCGTAGTCCACACGAAGACAATCTCAAAAGAACTAAAGAGGGATTTGCTAGATCCTCTTTGGCTTCAAGATTAAGAAGAAAGCAAATCAATTGAAATTGATTTTAGGCTAAAACCCAAAACTGGCGTGGGAGGAGATGGGGCTGCTGTGTGTGTTTTTAATTTCAAGAGAAATCAATTGATTAAATTAATTAACACACACTTTTCCTTTTATAGTTAATTAAGTTGCCCTAATCCCATATGGAACAGGCTTGGGCTCCAACCCAAACGCCCCATGTTGCCAAACACTCCCAATTTGATTTATTTTATTTTCCATCATTATCTCAATTAAAATTAATTAATATATATTTAAATATATATTAACATTTAACAATAATGATAATATATTTAAATATGTGCGAACACACATTTAAACGTAATTTCACTTATTTAATTTTTCTAACAAATTAAATAAAGGCTACGTGTAATATCCCACTTGAGGTACGTACTTAAGATTTGCTGTATTAGTTAAAAGTTTACTTTTTTAGCTTCAATTGAGTTTGTTTGTTGTTATGGTATGTTAAGTTGGTTGAGTTTTGGTAAAGTTTGGAAATCCAATCTTCGCCGGGGCGAAGAAGAAGCTTCGCCGCGACGAGGAGGAGCTGCACCCACGGGTAGGTTCTGCCCTGTTTCGCCGGGGCGACGGAAAGTGCTTCGCCGCGGCGACGAGCCTAATACAAAGTTTCTTGAGTTTTCTAGAGAATTCTTCTTTTGGGGCACAATGACCATTCTACCCCTAATTAGTAGAAAAAGTGGGGAGTAAAATGTAAGAAAATTTAGTGGAGATTGTGTTTGGATGAGGGGTGTATTTGTAAAGAATCAAAGGACATAGATAGAATTTCTAAGGAAGGGCAAGGGCAAAATGGGAAATGATGCTTATAATATGAGCTAAAAAGGGTTAAGTGTAGAGAAACCCTTTAGTCCATTCATTCCACCGCCCCTTCCATTTGCCTAAGTTCTCTTATTTTCTCCATCCAATCTTCCAAGATTTCTAAGGGATTTAAGAGAGCTTTTGAGTAATTTTGAGTAGAGATTTCATCTAAAGCATCCTAAGGTAAGGATTCATGCTTTAGATGTGAATTTTCTTATAGTTATAGTGAAGTCTTATTTGGTTGTTATTGTTCTTGTTGTTATTTTGAGTTGTAGAAAGGAAACAAGACAACAAAGGAAATGAAAAGTGCTAAAGAAGTCACCTTTTGACAAGGTAAGTAAATCCTACCAACTTGAGTTTTGATAAGTTTTTGAGTAGAGATTTAGAGATTGAGTAGAGATGTATACTTGTATAAGTATGTTATGTTGTTGAGAATTGAGTTGAGATGAATATGTATTATGAGAAGTGTTTTTGATGTGTGATGAGAAATGGAATTTGAGATGAAGTTTGAGAGATGTTGTTTGAACCTATTTGGGAGTGCTTTTCTTGGCAGGGATTATGAGTATTTGAGGGAGTTTTTCCCCATTTTGGATGGCTAGAGAATGAAGTATAGTAGTAATTTTAGTAGAGTGTTTTTATGCACATGAGTTGCTTGATGAAATGCCTAGGTGAAATCTGCCCTGTCACTTCCGTGACTTTCTAAGTAATTTTTGGGCATCTTACGGATTGAACTGGGCTGAGACCAAAACATAGAAGTTATATCCCTGTTTCTAAGCTTTAAAACGAGACCAAAACCATAGCAATCTGAGGTGTATAACGCAAGTTATGGCCTTTTTAGTGTGACCTGTGCAGAATAACTGTTTTGATGCAATCTTGTATTTGGCATTTCATTAGTGCATTAGTAAGCATGAGCTATCTATACACAATTGTTTATACACTTAAGAAGTAGCTTGAGACTTAGTAAAGAATTTGAGTATAAGCTACTTTAAGAGTTAAGAGAAAGAGAATAGAGTAGGTTGTGCGATGGGGAACCCGTAAGTAATGGGTAGAGTATTCCCGCATGTACGCCGCATTGAGAGAGCGACATGAGTATGAGATAGAGAAGTGGTGTAGCCCGTGAGAGTGCATGCGGATGAGGGCTATACCCGAGTACCCGAGTACCCGAGAGAGAGATTATACACTCACATGGCCAAAGGTTCCGAATCCATGCATAACCGAGTCCGATCGGCTAGAATGAGTAGAAGTCACGTAGAGTGAGAGTGAGTCCCGGCCGTGCCTTCGGTAAGATGAGGCCGTGACTACTAGAGAGAGTTAGTAAAAAGAGTTATGAGAAAGAGAAAGTAATGAGGAGTACCAAAGAGAAATTGAATGAGAAGTTGTAAGGAAAGAATTAGAGAGAGAGAGTTACGGGGATAGATGAGTAGATGATTTACTTACTGAGCATTATTTTAGTGCTCACCCCGTTGTTTTCCTATGTTTTGCAGGATCCAGGTGAGGATGCAGTCGGATGGACGTCGACACGCGAGGGGAAGCGGTTACACTGTCCACCATGTTTTAATACCTTTTGTACACATTATAAGTTTATGTAAAAATGTATATGCTTGTAAAGAATATATATATTTATATGTTTAATAAAAAGAAAATTTTGGGCCCAATCTCTTTATATTATTTTATATGTATTTCACTATGAGTATGTGAGTAGAAAGTGGCTATTACACTACGACCTCAGCAAATTTAATTGCACTGTGAAATTACCAAAATACCCTTTCGCCTTAAAAGACGAAAACGCCATTCTTTCTTCTTGGATCTTAAATTATCTTTTATGTGTGTGACCCATAGGCTCCTTATCATATCGGCAGTGTATAGTATTGCGATTAACACTAATTAATCGTCTCACTAATACACAAATCCAAGATTGGCCCCTAGCAAGGCATTACGGCCACCCGATAGATTCGGATTCAGCAAAGTAGCTACTTGTCAATGATATGGTTACCGTGCAATTCGATCCTTTCATCATACGTTATCTCGACAAGACGAAGACATAGAAATAGTGTCAACCTTCGGTTACTCTAGATATTATGTATTCAGTTTCTAGACCAATGACCCGTATTATAAACTGGATAGAGCAACAATTCAATCCCACTGTGGCCACAGTTTTAGTGTCATTGCCATATACTGAATTGCGCCGTGAGATAACTTTCTCCCATACCCGGGAGTGATGAATCCTCTGTCAATCCACCATAGTCTTGATACACTCCTTGATGCAGCCAATCACTACCGTATTGATAGCTCTGAAAAGAACTGCGTTAGGCTAGTGTTAAACTACACCAATCGGTGCACAAGGCGCTCCGGTGATCTCAAGTCTAAGGATCACATGTACCACCATTCGTTAGAGGATTTGTTCCATAGACACTGGGGTTACAATCCATATGGAATCCTCTGGTGGGTCAGTGAACTTGCTGCGGTGTAATCGCCTACAGCAAGCACCCATGTGTTGCACCAAGTTGTCACCAAACAACCTTGACAAGTGAGATCGCCACCGCCTTTCTTTCAGCAGAGTCGTTCAACACTATGATAGCCTTACTGTATTATCTGTGCCCTTACTTCAGAATAATATTAGGGCTACGGACGTTTCTAGAATGGCCACCATATGTGCTCATAGAGTTCTCACTATCAAGATTTGAAACACTTGATACCCTCGTCACAGTTCTACCATTCTAAGGACATATATCAATACATATTGCAATAATAATGATTTACGCGATATAGAATAAGATGCCTTTTATTATTTATTAATGAACATTATTACAAAGAGTCAATTCTACAATAATTGATTGGCTCTAGGGCACCTACTCCAACAGATATTCTGGTATTAATTTGTCAAGACCATGACTATATACCATTGGATTTGAGTTGTAAATATCATTTCAATGAGATGAATCCAACAGTGTATAAGCATGGTCCAAATAAAATTAGTGTCAGGATGTCTGATAATCCTAAGATTATACTATTTTCTATTTGATTTTTGTAGGATTTTCGGATACTTCTTATGACTTTTGTGCCTGAATTGTTACTTAATTCTTCATATTTTACATTTCAAGCCAAAACGTGCAGTTGGAGCAAAACAAAGCAAAAATGAGTTTCTGAATCCAGAATCAAGCGCAATTCAGAAGATCAAGGAATTTTTGATTCTGATTGGAAGCACCCTTGGAGTTTGTTCCTGTTAGAGATCAAGAAGATCAAAAATTCAAGTGAAGAAGCAAGCAAAGGGTAGTTCCGTAAATTCAGCAAAGAAGACAGAAGTTCGCCGTGGCAAGGTTTTTTCTTCGCTGTGTAAACCCTGAGGTTTTCTTCTGATGCCCTAAGGTATGAAATTTACCTTTTGGGGGCGTTTGGATCATATAATGTTTTTTTATCTTAATAATAAGATTACCGGAAAGAAAGATTACCTTATAGATTATCGGGTTTAAATTATTATTATGCTTGGTTCAATTGGGATGTATTAATAATTAATGTGCTTGGTTGACAGTAATAACAGATGTCCTGAAATACCTTTTACTAAAATGCCCTTTAGATGATTACTAGATATAAATAATTAAGGGCTTGTTTGTTTTATTATTTGAAACCTTATTCTTTATCCTATTCCCAGAATACTTTTTTCTTTAATTATTTTGGGAAATACTATTCTATTTTTTTAATTACTTTTAGACTCCTTAAATTTATTAACTTAAATAAACACCCCTAGAAAAGAAAAGATTAAAAATTAACAAAAACAACCCCACCCCCCATAGTTGCAAGATTCCGGCAACCACCGCCGTGGTGGCTAAATCTATCTAACGACTCAAAAGCATAGAAAAAAGGTCTTTTATTCATCAATCTCGCCTTTTCCGGGTGGATATGGCCGAAAAGCGCTAAATCCGGCCGTCAGCGATGGCCAAAGAAATGGTCGTCGTTGACGGTTAATGACGGCCAACTCTTGGCCGTCGTTGATGGTCAACGACGGCCAAATCTTTGGCCATATCGATGGCCGATCGCCGGCCATATCATGATGGCCGATCTGCCTTTTTCGCCATCGTACCGTCGATCGGCCTTAGATCTGTTCTTTTCCAGCCAAATCCATGGTGGATCTGGCTGAAAAAGGCCAAATCGGTGAGTAAACGGCCATATTTGACCACTCTGAGTCGTTACGGTAGATTGAGGCCCGTTCGCGGTGGTGGCGAGAATACGACTGTGGTGGTGGGGGTGTTTTTGTCATTTTATAAATTGGGTGTTTTGTAATTATTAACCAAGCCAAGGATATTTTCGTCTGCATAATATACTGTTTAGGGGTAAGATTGGACAGAAATTATGATTACTCGGTAACGTTTTAATAACAGCCCCCCATGAGGTACAAATATTCCCGACAATTTACCCCCCTTTGAGCACTGTTTGTCATTTTTTTTCCTGTAAATTTTTTTTACAAAAATGCCAAACACGGTAATTTGCTAAATTTAACAAATATTACCCTTGTTAAAAAATTTAAACCCGATCCAAACGAGCCCTTCAAGTAATTTTCTTTTTTTGAATGGAAGGGTAAAATGGTCAATTTACATGTATTTCGAGATGTGGCCATTATAAAGTGTAAGGGGTGATGTCATTGAAGAGAAATGAGGGTAGAATGGTCATAAAGTTGATTGATATGGTTAAATGGCGTAAACGGTAACCAAGGGTAAAATGGTCTTTTCATACAAATCCATATGAAATAAGTATCCATAAAAGTGCACTAAGGGTAAATTAGTCATTTAACTAATGGGATTGCTTAATTGTTAAGTGTTTTAAAGAAGTCAAATGGCATTAAATGAGTGCTAATTATTATGTTGTGGTAGAAATGAACAAAACGCCCTTATATGAAAAAATTATGCCAAATGACCCTTATATCTAACTTTTATTGACCAATCATAATAGAGTACCAATGGAATAAATATTTACAAGGTTTTAAGAGAGAGTAGTCGGCCTTGTACACCCTAAATATATCATCTTCTTCTTCATCTCTCAAATCCACCATAAAAGCCACTAATCCAAACATTTTTATTCTCAAATTTTCATAGGATTTCAAGTTGATTTTCAAAGGAGATCACCATCCACACTTAAAGAACTTCAATTTCAGAGTTTAAGGTGAGTTTCAAAACCCTAGTTGTTCTGATATTTTAGTTAAAAGAGAAATTCATAAGTGGTTATGTGTATAAGGTAGAAATGGTGAACATTTGGAGTTAAGGAGGAGTGTCTTTGTGCTTTGAATACTAAGGTAAGGAAAAAAAATCTCCCTTATGACTATAATTGATAACACCTAGGGTTTATGAAACTTACATTTATTTATGTTAATATGAGTGTGAGGCTATGTTTTGGTTATGGATTGTTTAAATGGGTGTGTTGATTGGTGTATATGTGCATATGGAGGATGATTATGCCAATTAAGAGATTTGTAGTTGGATGATGTTTTGGCACTTTTTGGTTCTGTAAAAAGGGAGGTTTTTATGGCCTTTTATACTAAGAATGATATGGCAAATGATGTGAATGTGCAAATGAATGTGACATGGTTAAAATGAATAGAATTCGGATTTGGCTTTTTAGGACTTATACTGTACATGCTTCACTGAATTGGTCATAACTGAAGTTATAGAAGTCCGATTGAGTTGATTCTTGAATTGTTAAAAATTGGAGAAATAGACCTAAAACTTTTATGTTTTAGCCAAAAATCACTTCGAATTGGAAGATAAGGGAAAAATTGCTTGAAAAGTGACGAACTATATGGCATCCACCTTCTTAATGGAAACTCCCATTTGTTTTTAATTCTAATAAATCCCTGAATAATCTTACTACTGAAATTCCTTGTATTGCATGAGAAATTTAATGAATTAAGTTAAGAAGTTTAGTAGGAGAATATAGTATGATTGAGCATGGGAGATGTTAGTCCATATGTTTGCATTCATAATGGTAATGCATATAGCTTATTTAGTTGTCTTATGAAAAATTTATGAAATGTTAAAGAATGAACTCCATGAGTCTCTTGAGGTATAAACCAAGATCAGAGGAATGGAATTCTTATGGAAACCATGAGTCCTTTGAGGTGACGACCAAGAACAAGGTAATGGTTCAAATGAATCCGAGCGGATAACAAAGACTAATGAAACCATCAAGTATAAAGACAAAGGAAATAAGCATGCCATGTACATGAATATTTCATAAGTCATATATGTTCTATGTTATATTATGTATGGTTATGTTATGACTTATGTTTATGAGAAAAGTCTAAAGTGTATGATATGTTTTATGAACTTGTTATGTCAAAGAATGAAGGTCGTGTTTTGTAGGTAGGTAAGGTCCTAAGTAATATACTTGTATAATGAACCTTAATAGTTTATAAATGGTCATATTCCTTACTGAGCGATTAGCGCTCACCCCACGAAATGTTTTAAAATGTTTTGCAGGTAAGGATTAAGGCATGAAGCTGGGAGAGGATTCCGAGGGACTCTATGAGCATGAAGGGATGTTTTAATGATGACTATTGAATGGTTTTGCTAATATTTAGTGTAGTAATTATGTTCATATTTCATAATGCAGTAAATATGTCCATGTTCTATAATGGAGTAAATATGTGGTATTAATAAAGAAAATCAAATTGCTAGTAAATTTTGTAAAAGTGTGTATGTTCTAGTAAGTATTACTATGGATTTCATAATTTACTCCAAGAAAGGAAACTATATTTTTTGACTTGTACAATGAACTTATTATAGTTTAGAAATTAAATTAAAAAAATATATTTTTAAACTATAGGTTTATTCTTTAAACAGGATTTTAAAATAAACTTCTTTCCTAGGCGTGCATTTTCTAAGTTCTCAATGGCCAAAGGATACTTAGGAAATACCCGGCTAGGGAGGGGTTTTACACACCGCAGCAAGATAGCCTCTGGAATCACGGAGCAGTTCAACTCAAGTCGATGTCAAGGCGAGGTTTTTTCTTCGCCGTGACAAAAACTGGATTTTTATGTTTTGTAAAAACGAGGCGTTTTCTTTTATAGAGTTTGGTCCTAGGGTTTTTGGCTACTATTTAAAGAAAAGTTAGCCCATTTTTACTAGGAGGTCGACATTTTAGGAAATAGGGAGAGGAGAAGAAGATTGGAAGGATTTAGGTCTCCAAATTAGAGAAGTTTTCTTTTCCCTTTCTTCTTTTATGATGTTGAACTCTGATTTCTTTATGTTTTTACTGTTTATTTTTATTTTGAACATGAACTAACTCTTGATGGATCTTGGTTTACAATGATTTAATCTATAATATCTTGTTGTTTTTAGATTTTATTGCTTGGATTAAATGTTTATCTTTGTTCTTAATGCATTTCAATGTTGAGTTTTTTATTCAAATGAGTGTTGAGCATGATGAGACTGAGAAGTGATTCGTGTGTTAGCGTCTTAAGATTAACACCATAGATTGAGCGAAAACTAGAGATAGATAAACGCGATCTATGAAATCTTTATAGGATTCCACTTGCTTAAGGGACTTTGAACTATTGAATTTCATTTTGTTGAGTGAGGAAGTTTAATAGGGATAAGTACAGAAATATAGCCTAAGAAGGTACAACCTAGGGAGTCCAATTTGTAATCCTTGCATGTGAATTTGAGGATAATAGGATTATTAGATTGAATTGGAGTAACTTGGTGAAATCAAAACCCTAACCTCTCTTCTTGAATTGAAATTCGTTGTTGAATTGCTTTTACTATATTAATTTTAGCTGCCTCTTATATTTTGTTTTAATTTAGTTTTTAGTAGCTTATGCAAATCCAATATTTTTGTGTTCGTCAACAAGTTATAAAATTAGGAAAATCGGTACTTAGCACACAATCCTCGTGGGAATGATACTCTACTCATCATTTTGTTACTTTTTGCGATTAGTGCACTTGCTACATATGTATGTTTGTGAAATCACGCATCAATGTCCTAACTAGACAATGACTCTCTCTCTCTCTCTCTCTCTCTCTCTCTCTCTCTCTCTCTCTCTCTCTATATATATATATATATATATATATATATATATATATATATATATATATATATATATATATATATATATATATATATATATATATATATATATATATATATATATAGGGGAAGGTTCATGAGTACCACTTTTTTTACACAAAATATGACATAATTTATGAGCCATTGGATCAAGAACTTTGGATAGTTGAGATTCAATGCAATTTGCATAACTAATGCACTTAGGAAATACCATGATTAAGGTGCAACTCAACTTGTCAAATGCTTTAATCTAATGGCTCATATTTTGAGTCAAAAATTGTGTAAAAAAAAAAAGGGGCTCCTAATATATATATATGTATGTATCACACATTTTTTTTTTTTTTTAAATGCATTCTTAAATCAATGTTTGATAAAATTTTAATAACTTTAAAAAGGGGATATCTTTGTCATTTCAATATAAATTTAATATTGAATTAACCTTTTATTGAGTTCAAGGACTAATATTATAGTATTTGAAATAGTTGCCCTTAAATAGGAACTGAAAACCACATGGATGAAAAAGGAATTAACTCCATTTCAGTTAAATAATGTAAGGTAGCGTTTGGTTCGGGGTGATATAAGATTAATCTTGTAATCTTTGTTTAATTTACAAGATTCTCTCGTTTGGTTGTCACATAATAAAATATTACGTAATCTTTCATTGTAAATAGTGTTTACTATTTGTAATATTGGGGGTAATCAGATTACCTTCCCAATGAGTGTTAATATAAGAATACCGAGGTAATCTAAATTTTGACCATATTTTGCCCTTAATCTTTTATCATTTTGGACACATTTGCCCTCATATGTCTACCAAATAACAATTACCCAAACCCTCTACATTTGAGAATTTAGCTAAAACATCCCCGCCACAAAAAAGTTTAAAAGTTAACATAATACCCCTAACCACCCAAGACCACCGCAGCCGCTAGCCACCACCGCTGGAAGCCGGTGAAAGTCATCATATCGGCACAAGACCGGTAGGATCTTGCTGGTCGTGTGCCGGTAAAGACATTTTCGGCCATGGATTTGTGATCCATGGAAGCTGCATCGGCCGTTTCATGCCAAAGATGTAGCCGTGAAACGCCAAAGATCTGGCCTTTTCACGGTTAGATCTGTGGCCATTTCACAGCCAGATCTTTGGCCGTGAAACGGCCATATTCATGACTAGATTTAGCTATGAAACGACCATATTCACAGCTAGATCTAGCTAGATTAGGCCTTATCGTGGCACGACTAGCCAGATCCGACCGGTCATGCGCCATTACGGCAGCGGTCGGCGGTGGTAGCTAGCTGTCGACAGTGGCTGGGGGTGAATGGGGGTGATTTTGCTATAAATTAAAATTGTATATGATTTGAGTGTTTTAGCAAAATTTCAAATATAGGGGGGTTAAAAAAATAATTTAAAAAACAATAGAATAAAATAATAGTAAAAATAATAATATATTATTATTTAAAAAGGAGGACAATTTAGTAATCTATATAACATATCCACTCATTTATCCTACCAACCAAACATATTATTGTAACATACCCACCAATTTATTCCAACCAACCAAACACATTTCTCTAAAGATTCCCTAGTAATCTATTTTTCCAGTAATACAACATTTCTCAGTAATATAATATTCCTTGAACCAAACACACCCTAAGTGCATTTTTTGTCCTTCTATACCCATAACTTAATGATGTAGGTGGATTAGGGAAAGGGTTTGCTAGGTGTTTTTTTTTATGTTTATAGTATTTTTTTTAACTTTTATCTTATTATTTTCTTTATCTTTATATTTTTTATTGAATTTTATGAATTATAATTAAAAATTTCATAAGTTAATTTGTAGAGAAGGAAAAAATGCCCTTACATCATTTAAGGGAATTACCAACCTTGGTCGGACAGAGATCAAATTGGGGTTTTTTTTTTACTGGACCTAATTGATATTTTTGTCAAACCTCAGGATGTAAATGTATTTATTCCAGCTCCTCGACTATTTACAATGAGTTTTTCTTAACTATTAAAATATAAATATAAAGGAAAATTCAAACGTTAACCACCTATTTAACTTAGATTATGACTGTTGACCCAATCATGATCTATAAAAATATTATCAAATATGTTGAAACTTTAATTTGGTATTTGTTGGTCTGATTATTAAAAAAATAAATAAATAAATAAATAAATAAATTCTATAAATGAACCTCATGAAATACAATATTATTAAGATTTTAGAAAAGAATTCATTTTTTTTTATCAATTACTAACTTGATTTTAAGTTGGAATTATATGGTCTATTTAATTAAACATTAATTCATCGATTATATGTTGTAATTATTAAAATATAAAAAATAACAATTATATTTTAAAAAGAAATATACCTAGAAAAAGAAAAGGTATTTAGAATATTCTTTAGTGATTTTATTTTATTTTCCCCCTATGAGATTGCTTAGCATTAAACTTATTTATTTCGTTATAAAAGTAATAAAAATACCCCTATAAAATTTTAAATAAATAATAAGTTATGAACAAAAGAGATGAATTTTATGTTAAGACTTAAGAGGTCTCATGAGGGTAAATAAAATAAACCCATTCTTAAAGTGTAAATAATCTCTATTTTAACCTTTCTGAGTTTTGTTTGTTCAATTACTTATTTAACCTAAATTTATTAATTCTCTCATCTCTCACCAAACAACACCACTTTTAATGCCAATAATAATTTCAAAGAAAATAGATAAGTCAAAGGAGACCCATACTTTTATTTAATGCATGCTTTTATGACAAAAATGATGGGTTCAAATCGTTCACTATTATATTATTTTACATATAAATTTATGTTCTATATAAGTTTGAAATTAACTATTATTTAACATATCTATCCTATAAAAAGAAATTATCTTGAAAATGTTATTAATTCCATAGATGTAACAAATTATTCTACATTATCATTAATGGTGTGTTTGATTCAAGAAATATTGTATTATTGAGAATTTCATATTAATAAAAAGATAGATTATTTTGAAAATTACTTGAAATGTTTAGGGAAATGTGTTTGACTAGTTGGAATAAATTGTTAGGTATGTTATATTAATATGTTTGGTTGAGAGGAATAAATTGCTAAGTATGTTATATTAATATATTTGGTTGAGAGGAATAAATTGGTGGGTATGTTACATAAATTACTAAATTACCCTCCTTTTTAAATATTAATATAATATTATTTTTTGAATAATTCTTTTAACCTCCTACATTTCAAATTTAGCTAAAACACCCAAGCAACAAAAAAAGTTTAAAACTTAACAAAAACACCCACACCCACCCCAAACCATTGCCCGGCCGCCACCACCATTGCTAACTGACAAGCAGTGGAGATACGGCTACAGAAAGGCCAGATCTTTGGCCGTGAAACGCCATCATTTCACAGCCAAATATCTAGCCTTTCATAGCCAGATCTGTGGCCATTTCACGGCCACATCTCTGGCCGTGAAAGATCAAATTTGGCTGTTTCCGACCATGGATCACAGATCCATGGTCGAAAATGACCTTAGCAACGTACGATCAGCCAGATTCAGTTAGCCATGTGTCATTTCATCACTGCCGCCGACTAGCTGTTGTGGCCAAATCCGGCCACCACCCTTGGGTAATTTTTAAAAATTGCAAGGGTATTTATGTCCTAAAAACTTTGTATACAAGGATAAAATAGTCAATTAGTATTTTTGTAAATTGTTTTTAAAACAAGGCATTATTGTCCTAAAATTTTATTAATAAGGGATAAAATTGTAACAAAAATAAGATTACCAAGTAATCTTAAAATACCTAAAAAAAATAGAGGCAATCAGATTATCTCCTATATTAGCAACAGTAACTATTATTAGTTTTGGAAGATTACTGGAATCTTATATTACTTGACAACCAAACGTGGTAATCAAGTAATATAAGATGACATTACCTCAGTAATCTCCTATTATACCTAACCAAACACACCCTAATATGTAATTTTTATGTAGTTTTCTATATCAATAAATGTTGATGCCAAATTTAGCACCAACTAGAAATCACGATCTTGCCCTTGGACTACTATGACTTCCACGTTCTGCCATCCAATTGGTGTCTCTGAAGTTATCCTTCACTGTAGCACCACTCCCTGTCCCTATAGAAAACTATAGAATTCCTGCGAGACTGCAAGGTTAGGAAAGGATTGAGAGACTAATTTAGGGTGCAGTCAGGTTTCACTTGGAATGCTTTAATATGAGGCTTTTTCATATGAGTTGTTATATATCATTTGATGTCATTAGCCTCACATTATATAGTGAAAGAGATTAGGGTTTGAGGAAAATACCTTCCTTACCATAGTAAGACTTTGAATAGGAAAGAGATTGCGAGAGTTTTAGGAGAATATGGGATCTCTTTCCCTTTTTGGATCATATCTTGTCTACATTCACTTCCTAATTTATGAACTTCCTTATTCCCTTAGATTCCTTGTTTAATAATAATTCTACTTCCTATTTAGAAGATTGTCTCTTGGATTATTTACTTAGGGAACAATAATATCCTCTAGAGAAATTATGTTTTGCCTTTGGGGAAACTTGGGCACTACAAAGGACCCTAGTTTGCAGAGTCATGTAGTTGTCTCTACAAACCAATTTTGCTGCTCGAATTCTCTAAAGTCTCGTAGGTTCAACATTGTTCTAGTACTATTGCTTTACTCTATGACCTGGTCTCTACACTTTAATTTTATTGCAAAGTTTAATGATGGCTCTATAGAGTTTTTTATATTTCTTGTCTTTGCTGGCCACTTTTAAGACCAGTTTGAATAATTTGCTTTGATGGACTTGGTTTTGCAACGTTGGCCCTAAGGCCTTTTACCTTTGTTCTATATCTTTTTACATACTCCCTCACAGTACCCTTTTGCTAGAGCTTCTTCATATGATCCCTAGCATTCCACAATGTATTCCCTGGCAACAACTGATCCTTCAATTCCTTTTTGAGTCTCTCTCAAGTATCAACCTTGGGTCTACCCCGCACTCATATCATCTGCCAACCTGGTGCACCACCACAATTTAGCATCACTAGCCCAAATACATACTAGTTATCGAAACCTTCTTAACATTAGGGAATTTTGCGACCTCAAAATACTACTCCATATCCCATAAGAAATTTTCCAACACTTTGGCATTTCTAGCACCCTGAAAAGCCTTAGGTTAGGGTACTTTGATCTTGGATGTACGTCCCCTATCAAAACTACGGGGAACAGCATGCTTCAACAAAACATTATCATCCTCTAGGGTATCAAGTCTCTTGTTGGTCAAATTCAACAATTCCATAAATTGCTTATGGAGAATTTGAAACTCTGATCAATTTGATCAAATCTCTCATTGATGGTCATAGTCTCGCCATCTTGATTCTCACCCATTATTTCCTCCAACCAAGTCACTCTCTCCCTTTATGCTTCCATCTCAAACCTTCTTGACATGAAATAGCAACAAGGAAAAATAAAAAACGAGCCTGGTTAAACCGAGCTCTAACACCAATGTCACAAGGCCTAAACTCCCTTCTCGGTACAAGCATGCCAAATGCTTGTAAGCCTTTCCAAGTGTGCGTATCCTTGCCACATGTTACAACAACAACATGCAAGAGAGGCTACTGAAACGTAATGCAACACAATATACAGGAAAACTCCCAACATTATATTACGTATAATGAATACAAGGATAACTAGAATACACCCACAGTGTTTCCCACTATTACAATCTGATCCCCACTCACAAATACAACACTCAAGTTACAATAATGGAATACACACCCATATCCCCTCTCTCTCCTAAACAATGCAACCTGCTTGCATTATATACACATTGGCAAAGTAGTTATATGATGGTTATAAGAACAGTTACCACCTATACAATAGTTACCAAGCAGTTGGTCACGTATAGGTCTTATCTAGACACACATAACTGTCCCACGACCTTTATCTAAGCAACCATGTAGCTTTGTCCAAGCATCCCAATCAGTCTAGTGCATGCCCACATGCACCCCATGCACACTATTGCCTACCTTGTGCGTGTGCTCAGCAGCTTGCTACTTACATCACCCATTTGCGCACGTCCCAGCCCGTGTCTTGGCAAGGCAGTGGCCAAGGATGAAAGCAACATGCTTGCCCATGCCCACGTCCTTGTCGAAACAGTGGAAATGTACTCCTACAAAATCTCCTCAAACTGCCACAAATCGATATCTCTTTCCCACGAAACCTCACTGTCTTTACCCCTCTTCCATTTCACCAAATACTCAATTCGATGATTCTTCTTATGATGTCCCATCCTCCGATGACCTAAAATCTTCTCAGTGTCATCATCGAACTATTTTCTAATCATATAAGGAGCTCTCTTAGCTTGGGTCCTCGAAGAATCTTCTTTGTCTTCATGGAAGGGTTTCAAGAAACTCACGTAAACTGTGGGATGCACCATGATCCGTTCAAGCAACTTCAACCTATAAGCAACAGTACCCACTTTCCTTACAACCTCAAATGGCCCATCATATTTCGAGACCAACCTCCTGTGCACCCATTTGCTATTGATTTTCTTCTAAATCTGTGGAGTGAGTTTGAGTAGCACCTGATCACCTACGTCAAACTCTAAAGATCTCCTCTTAGCATCAACATACTTTATCCATTTACTCGCCTTACGCAAACTATCTTGAGCTTGATCTATAAGCTCTTGTCTATCCATAGCCAGCTTAGCAGCAGCAGGAAATTTTTCCCTTGCTGGCTGCTTTGCAATCTCTATTGGGGTCAAAGGTTGTTGCCTCAACACCAACTCAAAGGGACTCAACTATGTCAAAGACGATTTATGAAGATTATAGCAAAATTGTGCTGAGTCTAACAACTCTAGCCAATTCTGTTGGCTAGTAGTCACATAATGCTGAAGATATTCCTCTAGCAATGCATTCACCCTTTCAGTCTGACCATCTGCTTATGGATGATTAGCTGTAGAAAACTTCAATTCTGTTCCCATCATATTGAAAATAGCAGTCCAAAATTGTCCAGTAAACCTTGCGTCTTAGTCACTAACCAAATCTACAAGCACTCTAAAATACTTCACCACATTTTTATAAAACAAGGTAGTAGCTGTCTCTACTGTACAAGCATCTGGGGCTACCGTGAAAACTGCATATTTTGAAAACCTTTCCACCACAACAAGGACAGAAGACATGCCTTCCATTTTCGAGAACCCATTGATAAAGTCAAGCGAGGTTGACACTCAAGGCCTTTTAGGAATGGGCAGGGGCTGTAACAACCCTACTACCTTCCTCCTTTCCATCTTGTCTAATTGACAAACAAGACAAGTCTTACATAGGATTTAATATCGGCTTCCATCTTAGGCCAATAATAATCACTTGTCAACAAAGCCAAATTTCTTTCTCTACCGAGATGACATGCCCATGGTGCATCATGAACTTTTTTCAAAAATGGTCGCCTCAATCCACCCTTGTTTGGAATATACAATCTATCCCCTTTGGCATACAACAACCCATCCTCTAACCAATATCGTTGTATAGTCTCAACACGAACCTATGTCAACAAGTCTTTGTACTTAGCATCCTATTGGGCTGCCACTCGTAACCTATCCAACACATCAGATTCCACACAAATTATTACATATAGAGCAGCAACCACTTCTTTCCTACTCAAAGCATCGACAACCTAATTGTGCCTCCTAGGCTTATGTTGCCATGTAAAGTCATATTCAGCTTTAAGCTCCTAACACTAGGCCTGTTTAGGGGATAGTTTCTTCTGTATTTTAAAGAAAATGTTGGCCACATTATCGGCTATCACCACAAACTTTGTGCCTAGCAAATACACTTGCCATACCTGCAAACTATGCACAACAGCCACCATTTTTTTCTCATGCATAGAATATCACTGCTATATCCCATTCAACTTTTGACTCTCAAAAGCTATGGGATGTCCCTCATGTACCAACACCCCACCAATAGCTTTCTCCGAAGCATCCGTATGCACTTCGAATGATAACTCAAAATTAGGCAACCTCAACACCAGTTTTGAGGTAATGGCTTCCTTCAACTTATTGAAAGCCACGGCACATGATTCTATCCATTCTCACCGTTGCCTTTTCTTCAACAAATCTGACAACGGTGCTGCCTTCTTTGAGTACCTTGCAATAAACTTGCAGTAATAATTTGCCAAACCCAAGAAAGATCTCAACTCGAGTACCTTTGTAGGAGCTGACCATTCTAGTATCGCCTACACCTTCTTCGGATCCATTCTAACTTTGCCCTTACTCACCAAGTGCCCCAAGAACATGATATCTTCTCTAGCAAATTCACATTTCTCCATCTTCACATACAATTGATGCTCTCTCAACCGCATCAATACCCTTCTCAAATGAACCAAATGTTCATCCAAATTTCAACTATAGATAACAATATCATCCAGATATACAACTACAAAATCATACAAGAACTCATATAGCACATCTTCATCAAATTACATAATGTTGGTGGTGCATTTGTCAAGCCAAACGGCATGACTAGAAATTCATATGAACCATAGTTGGTCACACAAGTGGTCTTAGGCTCATTTCCCATAAAGATTCTGACTTGTCAATACCCTAACTGCAAGTCCAATTTAGTGTAAACTGAAACTCCACTCAACCTGTCCATGAGATCTTGAACAAGGGGAATAAGATACTTGTTCCAGATTGTAATCTTATTCAAAGCCCTATAGTCGATACACATTCGAAAGGATCCATCTTGCTTCTTTTGAAATAACACAAAAGCACTGAAATGAGCCTTTGAAGGTCTTACGGTACCTTTTTCAAGTAACTCATTAAGTTGTTTTCGAAGTTCTTTTAACTCCATAGGAGACATCTTATATGGTGGTCGAGCAAGTGGAAATGCCCCTAGTTCCAACTCAATTTTGTTATCGATAGCCCACCTTGGAGGAAGTTCTTTGGGAAACTCCCATGGCATCACATCGGAGACTTCAACCTTTTTATCAAGCTTCAATTCTATCACTGCTGCCAAATAAATTTCCTGCTCTTTTATAACCCACGTTTCACTGCTGGCTAAAATAGTGGTAAGCTTCAACTGTCCCGGTCTGCTACCATCTACCAATGAACAACATGACACAAAACAAAGGTCTGATTCATAATTAATCATCATACCATTCAAGTAGGGCATCATTGACACCTTTGTTGCTTTAAAGAACTCTACACCCAAAATGATATCAAAGTCATCCAATGGAACAGCAGTCAAATTGACCTTACCCATTCAACAACCCACACATACATGCACATTGCAGGCTATTCCCATCACCCCACGTGCACTAGAATTAACAGCTTTCACCATTGTGGGACTCTTGGAGAGTGCTAGCCCCAACTTTGAAACAACCCTGTCTGCCATGAAATTATGAGTTGCTCCTATATCTAACAAGGCTTTAACCAGGCTGTCCCTCACTTTCATACTAACAAATAGTAGAGTATTTCGAGCAACACCCTTGCTCAAAACTCCAAGGTAAGTAACACCCATTCTCGTCTCTGCCCTCATAACATTCATCAATTGTATCGGATTCATTACAATTTGCTCACCACAAGACTCTCCCTCTTCACCAATCAAAGCATTAAGCTTCTCTCTTTTTGGGCAATCTCTTGCCCAACGTGGTCCTCCACAAATAAAATAGTCAGACATTGTTTTGCCCTCTTTGTTGTCCTTAGAAAAATTGCTCCCACCAATTACCTTTCCCTTATCGATGGTACAATTTTTTCTGCTGAAACTAGAAGTCTTTCTTCTTGCTTCCTTTAAACTCTCGATGATCCTTCTTCTTTGCTTTCACTGTAGCAATAGGCTCTCTCTCCTTATTATTTTTTTAAGTCTATGAACCCATCAGTAGCAGCAATCGCACTAGGCAAATCTTGCACCTTTTGCCTTCTCAACTCAACTTGCATCCAACCTTGCAAACCTGATATGAAGTTAAACAATTTGTCCTCCTCAGACATATTTTGAATGCCTAACAACAAGGAACTAAATTCCTTTACATACTCCCTCATAGTACCCTTTTGTTAGAGTTTTTTCATCCGATCCCTAGCATTCCACGATGTATTTCCTGGCAAGAATTGATCCGTCAATTCTTTTTTGAGTCTGTCCCAAGTATCAACTTTTGGGTCTACCCGCACTCACATCATCTGCCAACGTGGTGTGCCACCACAACTTGGCATCACCAACCAAATACATATTGGTTATTGAAACCTTCTCAACATTAGGGATTTTTGCAGCCTCAAAATATTGCTCCATAACCCATAAGAAAATTTCCAACTCCTTAGCATTTCTAGCACCCTGAAAAGTCTTAGGTTCGGGTACTTTGCTCTTGGTTGTACTTCCGCCATCGAAACTATAGGGAATAGCATGCTTCAACAAGACTGTGATCAGTTTAATCAAGTCTCTCGTTGATGGTCATAGTCTAGCCATCTTGATTCTCACCTATCAGTTCCTCCAAACAAGTCACTCTCTCCCTTAATGCTTCTATCTCAAACCTTATTGACATGAAACAGCAACAAGGAAAATTTAAAAACGAACCTGGTTAAATCGAGCTCTGATACCAATGTCACAAGGCCTAAACTCCCTTCTAGGCACTGCTCAGCACAAGCACGTCGAATGTTTGTCAACCTTCCCAAGTGTGCGTATCGGATAACTAGAATGCACCCACAATGTTTTCCACTGTTACAATCTGATCCCCACTCACAAATACAATACTCAAGTTATAATAATAGAATACACACCCATATCCCCTCTCTCACCCAAACAACACAGCATGCTTGACTTATATAGTTATTATAAGCAATGTTTGTGTTTTCAACCAACATTTGTCTTGGTTTTCTTAACTTTGGCACATGGGAATTACAAATAGATATAAAGCTTTAAATAAACAATGTGTATGACACTAACCTACAATTTTTGTCATTCTTAGGCCCTTAGGTGAATCGCTTGACTTTGTTGTTTTGGTTGCGTTGCATTTTTTTCCTACAACGCTACGAGGTGGTACCTTGGCATCTCTACTTATCAAATGTTGTTTAGTAGTTAGCAGTTTTCTAGTAATAGCACATGCTCAACTTTGTTGGCCATGCACATTTTTCCTAGAATGCTTATAAAGCTTTAAGTCAGGTATTAGTGGCTTTGACTAGTAGGAGGTTTTATACTTTGGCATGCAGTGGGCCTTTGGCCACACTCTATTGTGTCGCTAATCTCAAATTCCACTGTTTTGAGTTTTCTATTTCACTCTAAGAATAATTTAACTAATTAGTGTGATTGTAGGATCATAGTTTTGTAACAGGTTTTTTGTCACACTCATCTTCTTGTCTATCAACTTCAGCGTCTGTCCCACTCCTCAGGTACTTGTTTTTGTGCGATCAATAGGGTCATGGCTTTTCTAACTCATGGTTGACTTCTCGACCACTCTCTACCTAAAGTATGTACCCTAGAGCCAATCAATTTGTTGTAAATTAACTCTTATACATTTTGTTTATCTATTACTATAAAGGCAATATTACTTATTATATCGTGTAAATCGTATTTAATTATATGGAGTCATATATGTCCTTAGAATGGTAGAACCGTGATAAGGGTGTCAAGTGTTTTAGACTGAGATTGTTACTAAAGTCATTAAGGGATTCATGCTCACCTTGGTAGATATCGAGTAGCATGGAAGGATTTCTATGGTGGTGCATTGCTTCCTAGAATTGATTCATCAACTCTGTGCACAACTGGTTAAAATATTTGATGTTATGGCGTGGTAATCCATCATACCACGTTCGGACTACTCCCTCAAAAGTTTGAGGAAAGACTTTGCACATGGCATCCAGTGAAACTTCTTGAATACTCATGAGCTCCCTGTAGAGATTGACTTGTTTGACAGGGTTCGTTTAGCCTATGCACGCTACTATTGTGGACATAGCAAAGCTTTGAGGTAGTCTGGTTTCTTGTAGGGGTGGGAAAAACCGATTAACCAAACCAGTTTGGCCATTTTTTGAACCAAACCAAAAAACCGGTTTAAGCAAAAATTAAACCAAAACCAAACTGATTTACTACTTAAACCGGTTGTAAACTAGACTCATAATTAGGTTCAAAAAACCGATTAACCAACTTGAACCGATTTTTAAATAAAAAATAATTTTAAAACACAATCATGCAAAACACACCCCATAGAGAAACCTAGCCGCCGCAATCTACCATACTCAACCACTGGCGGCTAGGCCATCGCAAGACACCACAAACCATAGCATACAAGCACCTTTTCACTCCTTCACTCACAATTTCTCAATCTTAAATCTATAAACCAAATCTAGAAGAAGAAAAATAAAAAGCACTAAGGAGACCAAGGAGATTTAGAATCCATGGTAGCCGAGATAACAATTTCACTTGTGAGAGAGAAGCTAGAAAATCGAAAATAAGTAAAACAAAA
This sequence comes from Pistacia integerrima, assembly GCA_026225825.1. Lineage (NCBI taxonomy): Eukaryota > Viridiplantae > Streptophyta > Magnoliopsida > Sapindales > Anacardiaceae > Pistacia > Pistacia integerrima. The sequence goes on from CM047750.1 coordinate 23,321,993, forward strand.
TATTAAAATAAAAATTAAAAACTGTTTTGGGGTTTGTTTATTTTATAAAGAAGAGAGAAAAATAAAAAGAAAGGAAAAGGAAAGGGAAGGCCCAGTACTCAAAGAATAATAGATTTGAATAGAGAGAAGAAGAAATTTTTATCTTTTATTTTAGTCAAAATCAACAACATGAAGAAGTGAAGATCGAGTGCAGAGAAAGGAAAGGCAAGAAGGAGAACAAGAAGGGAGAGGGGAAAACACTCTAAAACACAATCATTTCTCTTAAGTTTGTCTTTATAGATAAATATATCAAAAGAAATAAATAAATATAGTTAGTAAGGAAAAAACACACATCAGCAAGTGTGCCTCAGTGGTTAAGGGCAAGAATTAAGAGAAGTGCGTGTGGGTTCGAACCCCACAGTTTGCAATGGTTTTTAAAAACGGTTTTTATATTATTGATTGAACTGATAACTGAACCAACAAATCGGTTTCAATTATTTTTTGAACCGAAACGGAACCCTTTTTTTTTTAAAACTGGATTTTCTGTTCAGTTCGGTTTTTGGTTTTTTTTTTCACCCCTAGTTTCTTGAATTCGAGTAGACAAGAGGGACTCCAAGCCTTGGGGTGCCTTAAATTGTCTTCTAGGGTCCATGTGAGATCTCTAAAGTCAAGTTAGTTTTGCCTCCATGGCTAGTGATGGCAATGAGCTCGATATTTCTAGGTACCCAGCCCAATTCGGCCCAAAAAGGTCCAGCTTTAGCCGATGTTCGCGGGTTTAGGGCTTGGACTTGGGCCTAATTTTAAGGCCCGGAGGCCTCCGACTGCACCCGAGCCTAGGTATGTCTTCAGGCCTGGCCCAGCTCGACAATTTTAGTATTAATTATACTAAATTAACCTTATACTATATATTTAATTACAAGATTATCCTACATATATATACTCATTTTTCCCAAATCCTGCATGGATGGATAGATGCACTTTGTGAAAAGTTATTTGGTGAGTATTCAAAAATAAATTAATATATAAAAATTGTTTCTAGAATTAAAAATATAAAAAAATTGAAATTTATTAATATTTAAAAATTCATATTATAAAAATGGGCGGGCTTGGGTGGAGCCTGAGGTTACAAAAAGCCCATCAGACCGGGCTTGGGCTTTACCTGTCATACCCGTGATGGGCCTGAGTCGGGCTTGGGTCTTTGTCATGAGGTCATGCTTGGGTCTGGGCCAAGGGATACCCGATCCTGGCCCAGCCCGGCCCATTGCCTTCACTATCCATGGCCCAGACTCTTTCAACCAATTGGTTATCTTCAAGGCCATCCTTGTCTTTGGTTTGTCCTCTGGGATTATCTTGGTTTCTTCGATGTGTCTGGTTTCCTTTAGAGTGATCATACCTTGGTGATTAAGAATTTGCTAGCCTTTGGCACTAGATTTCTAGTGCCTCAAGGTCTTCTTGCTCTTTAACATTGATGGTTCTTTCTCCCTTCCTTCTCACCTCTCGCTCTCGGTGATTCTCTTTACTGGAATTAGCTTGAGATCCCTCTTGATCTTCCTTAGTTGTTTTGGTTATGATTTTCCTGAGCATCAACGTGCTCGTTGTTAAGGTTCACTAGTTGTCCTTATACGGCTTGGGCGGCCAGCCAATTAAGAATTTCATCACATATTTTGTTATGCATATTGATGTACTAATCTTGGGGTAAATATACCCTTGGGGGCTTAGATGTGTTGGGGTCAACGGACAACGAGTCATTAATTGTTGTGGGTTAGAAGGGTTTTTAGTGCAACCATCGCGCTCGAAGGGTTTTTGATCAAGAGGATGTCACCAGCATCGGCAGAGGTCACTGTAGCGTTTAGGGCGTCTTTGTTCCCTGGTTGTCTTCCTCCAGCACTAATACGACTTTCTGTTTGATTCCCCACAAATGGTGCCAATTGACAATTGTTAATGCTGAAATTCTCACTCAACTAGAAGTTATGATCTTGCCCCTGGACCACACTAACCTTCCACTTTTTTTCCCCCGAATTGGTATTTTTGGAGTCGTCCTCTCTCTACAGTTGTCCTTGATTGCAACGCCAGTCCCTACCCCTATGGAAAACAGCAAAGTTCCAGTGGGATTGTAGGGTTACAAAATGAATGAGAGGCTAATTTAGCCTGCGGTCAGGCTTCACTTGGAATGCTCTAACATATGGTTTTTCCATATGAATTGTTGTTATTTGTCATTCCATGTCATTAGCCTCCCTTTATCTAGTGAAGTAGAGAGAGTTTGACGAAAATACCTTCCTTACCACAGTAGGACTTTGTATAGGAAAATGATTGTGAGAGTTTGACGAGAATGTGGGATCTCTTTCCCTTTTCGGATCATATCTTGTCCACATCCACTTCCTTATTCCCTAGATTCCTCATTTAATAACAATTCTACTTCTTATTATAAGGATTAAGGAACATCTTGGATTATTTACTTAGGGTGGAAGTAATATCGGCTAGAGAAATTATACTTTGCCCTAGGGAAAATTTGGGCAATACAAATAGTTACATATTTTTTTTTTTTGTATATATTTTATAATATCATTCTATTATTATATCAATAATTATATGATCATCATTAATATAGTGTAATTTATAACTAAAAAATTAGATTATATTATTAACATTATTTTCATATATCCAAGACAACGTGAACTCTTGAATTTTATTGATTTAGAAAGTACACTTAGGAAGAGGATTCCATTATAAAACAATATTTTTATACAATTTCTCACATTATTTTCACACGACTGTAGACGTTTCATTATAATTTATTTGATGTAATACAATGTAAAAAATTGTAGTTTAAATCATTTTAACATTGTATTAGTTACCTCTTTCAGTTCTTAATTTATATCATTTATAATTAGAGGGTTGATCAAATACTAACTCAATATTAGCAAGGAGGATAAGTCATCTTGTATGATAATAAATTTTGTAATTTTAATAAAATAAAGTAGGCTATCTATCTAAACACATGATTTATAGATGTTGTAATTTAAAGTAATTAAAGATACGCGGTTTTATAGATTAATTATTTTGTTTTTTTAAGGGGAAAGGACTTACACTTACCCAAGGGTTGGCAAAATAACGATTGGTACCTAAAAAGTTTCAAAACAACAAACAGGTACCTCTGTTAGTGAAAAGACTAGAATGCCCTTTGAGAGATATTAGTCTATTTTTTTAATTATTTTTAGACCCCTTAAGTTTATTAATTCCATCAAATACCCCCAGAAAAAAGTTTAAAAATTAACAAAAACACCCCCATCCCACCCATACTTGCCAGATTCCAGCGGCCACCGCCGGTGGTAGCCAGAATCTATCACAATATTCACCGACGGCCTTTTACGCGATCTGCCGATTCGGCCATCGGCAGTACGAACACGACGGCCAATGATGTGAATTACCTCTAATTTACCAGCCATTTACGATGGTAGCATAGACCATTGTGACAGATTTTGGGTACCACCGGCGGTGGCCGTGGGAATCTGACAAGTATGGGTAGGTGAGGGTGTTTTTGTTAATTTTTAAATTTTTTTTCTGGGGGTATTTGATGAAATTAATAAACTTAAGAGGTCTAAAAATAGTTAAAAAAATAGACTAATATTTCTTAAAGGGTATTCTAATTTTTTCACTAACGAAATGTATCTGTTTATTATTTTGAAACCTTTTAAATACCAATCATTGTTTCTCCAAACCTTGGATAGGTATAAATCGTTCGGCCTTTTTTTAATACCAAAGTATTGTCAGCCGAATGGATATAAAGTAATGACATAACAATGATTATGGGCTACAAAACGTCAAAAAGCTGCCGAGCTCTCTTCTCCTGCCATTTGTCCCTCACTAAGCCAACAAAATCAAACCTCTGAAACATGGATACCCTTAATTTATGCGGTCGCAGGCTCTTAATTTCTAATCAAAATCTTCATCTAACATATAAAACTAAAATTCTTATGTGTTTTTTATTTTTCTAAATTTGAATTAATATTTCATGTATTAGGAAAAAATAATCTTTTATATGACTAAGGGATGACTACATAAATACTAAGAATGGCATGATTCCATAACGTTATTAAATTAACAAATTGAAGTATTATAAATTGGTAAGTGCAGATGAAAAGACAAATCTAAGTCACGAAAAAGCAAACCCAATTCTGTTAACACGAGATAAGCATACTTATGTTTTATTAATTAGTTTTACAAATGTTGTAACATGAGAACCAAAAACAGAACACAATATGCAGTATTCCAATCCAAGCCAAAACCACAAGTTTTCAGCAATAATCAGATAAAACAGAAAATAAAGAACACCAGATATATAGTGGTTCAGTAATCTGAAAGATTACATACATCCACTCTTTAGGGCAAAAAGAAAAAGAATCCATTATGAGAAAAATTAGAAACTTTACAGAGATTAGGCTCACCCCTTTTATACAAGGTACAACCCGAGAAAACCCCTCTGATTTACACTCGTACACCCAGATGCTCTCACCACTCATACATTTACAAATAGGTAGAAATTAGAGGCAATTTATACAGCAAACAAAGGCAAAACAAATAGGAAAGCTAAGACCTACTATCTCCATTTGATTCCATCGACGTTCTTCGGATTTCCAGCACAACATATTCTAACCGTTTTCTCTCTCTGTTAACCAAGAGAGAATGATCGAGAATGAGCTGCGCAAAACCTAAATCAGATTGGGTTTATTGAAGATATCAGAAAGACTGAAATGCCCCTTAAGTCAATAACAATTAACATTGACCACCCAAGGTAAAAGTTGACTTCCACGTGTGTGAATATCAAGTGCCACATCACTACAAATCTCCACCTTGGCATTTGATCTTCTCCCTTTCTTACTGCCCTGAAAAACATCCTTTAGTTCTCTTCAATATACAGAAGGCTCTTAAAGAGCCTTAACTTGTCCAAAGTCACTGATTTAGTAAACCTATCTGCTAGGTTCTCCTTTCCAAGAACTTTCTCCACCTTAATGACTTTATCTTCAATTAGGTTTATGATGAAATGCAGTCTAACATCTATGTGTTTCGACCTCTCATGAAAGACCTAATTTTTGTAAAAAAAAATGGCACTTTGACTGTCACTCTTGATTGGAACTTGTTGCTGAACCAGTCCTATCTCATCAAGCATTCTCCTAAGCCACATAGCCTCCTTGACTGCCTCTATAATTGCAACATACTCTGCTTCTGTGGTGGACAAAGTTACAATAGCCTGCAAATTAGCTTTCTAGCAAACCAGATTATTCCAAATGGTAAAACAAAAACCAGTCATGGATTTCCTATTGTCTACATTTCCAGCATAATCAGCATCCACACATCCCAAAATGGGATTCTCCTGAATTTGCCCTCTGCTGTAAACAGTACCAGTGGACAGTGTACCCTTCACATATCTAAGTACCCATTTTACAGCTTCCCAATGAATCTTTCTAGGATTACTCATGAACCTACTAATTGAACTAACTGCAGAAGCCAAATCTGGTATGGTACAGACCATTAAGTACATCAGACTCCCTATTGCATTTGCATATGGTATACAAGCCATTTCCCTCTTTTCTTCTTCAGTTGCTGGACACTGGGTTACACTAAGTTTAAAATGTTGACCTAATAGTGTTTTGACAGGTTTAGAGTCAAGCATGTTAAACTTCTTAATTAATTTTCCAGCATACTCTTTTTGTGACAGCATAAGACTTCCAGTTTTCCTATCCCTTTCAATGTTCATACCCAAAATCTTTCTAGCTTGTCCTAAATCTTTCATCTCAAAATGTTTACTCATTTCCCTTTTGAATCTATCAATTTCAGAAAAATCCTTACAAGCTAGCAGCATATCATCCACATATAGAGACAAGTATATGTAGCATTCACCATATAAACATTTTGAAATAGAAACAACCATCAAAACATCTTCGGATGAAACCAGTATTCAACATAAAATAATCAAAATTCCTATACCACTGCCTAGGTGACTGCTTCAAACCATACAAGGATTTTTTCAAAAAACAGACTTGGTTCTTAGGCCCCTTTTCAAACAGTTCAGGTTGTTCCATTAAAAGTTTCTCTTCTAAATCACCATTTAAAAAGGTTGTTTTTATGTCTAACTGCTCTAGTTCTAAACCAAACTGAGCTACCAAAGATAACAGTATCCTAATGGTGGTATGTCTCACTACAGGTGAAAAAATCTCATTGTAGTCCACCCCTTCAATTTGTGTAAACCCTTTTGCCACTAATCTTGCTTTAAACCTAGGTGCATTTACCCCTGGTATGCCCTCTTTCCTTTTAAAAACCCATTTGCATTTAATCACCATACTGCCTTCAGGTTTGTCAATCAAAATCTAGGTTTGGTTTTTGATTAAGGAATCAAACTCTTCTTGCATAACCAGTTTCCACTGCCTAGATTCTCTACAACTCATGGCTTCCTTAATAGTTCTAGGTTCCTCATCAATTTCTTCAGCAACTTGAAGAGCAAAGGCTACCAAATCAGCATGTGAATACCTACTAGGTAATCTGATTTCCCTTCTTTCTTTATCTCTAACTAGTTGATAATTTTGCAATTCATTTTCAACTCTCTCATTATCACCACTATCTTCTAGGCTAGGTTCATCCTCCTGGATTTGAACATCAATATTAGGGTCTGGACCAGGGCTGTCCAAGTTTGAGATATCTCCACCTAAATCTAGGTTAATCATCTCTGTCCTAACTGTATTGTCCCTTTCACACTCACTCAAACCATTTTGATTTAGACCAATCACCTCTTCCTCATCAAACCTAACATCTTTACTGATTATACATCTTCTTCCTGCAATATCCCAACACCTTATAACCTTTGATGCCATCAGGATACCCTAAGAAAATACATTTAATTGCCCTTGGTTTTAGCTTATCAGTTTTCTCATGAACATAAACAGTGCATCCAAAAACCCTAAGGCTGCTATAATCAACAAGATACCCAGACCACTTTTCCATGGGTGTTCTGAAACTAAGAGCTGAGGAAGCGATTCTGTTAATCAGGTAAACAGCCGTGTGAGCAGCCTCTGCCCAAAACCTAGTGGGTAATTTAGAACAAGATAACAAGCTTCTAACCTTTTCAAGAATGGTCCTATTCATCCTTTCTGCTAAACCATTCTGTTAAGGTGTGTGTCTAACTGTTCTATGCCTCAGAATTCCACTCTCCCTACACAGGTTATCAAACTCTTCATTGATAAATTCTAACCCATTATCTCTCCTAAGTTTCCTAATTTTCTTCCCAGATTGGTTTTCTATCATAATCTTCCAATCCTTGAATTTCGTAAAGGCTTCTCCCTTAGTTTTCAAAAAATAAATCCATACCCTCCTAGAAAAATCATCTATGATGCTAATGAAATACCTACATCCTCCCAAAGATGGATGTTTGGTTGGCCCCTACACATCAGAATGAATATAGTCCAAAATACTCTTAAAGCAGTGGTTTCCCACACTAAACCTGATTCTGCTCATCTTCCCATAAACACAGTGATCACAGAACTCTAGCTTCTCTATTTTATCCCCTCCTAAGGCATTCTGCTTACTTAACTCTATTAGACCTCTCTCACTAATGTGTCCCAACCTTTTATGCCAAATAGAAGTCTTGTTAGGTTTCTGTGAGGTCACTGCTGCTGTTCCAGCAACAGTGAATCTATTTAGGACATATAAGCCATTCTTTTTCTCTCCTTTCATAACCACTAAAGACCCTTTAGTAACCTTAAGCATTCCACCTTGAGCCTTGTAACTAAACCCATTTGAGTCTAAGCTGCCTAAGGAGATAAGGTTCCTTTTCAACTCAGGTATGTACCTAACTTCTGAATAGACTCTTGAACTGCGATCATGAAGACTTAACCTGACATCCCCAATGCCTAAGACACTGCACACTGCATTATTCCCCATTAGAACCTTGCCAGATTCTATTTTCTTAAAATTCATCAGTGAACTCCTATTTGGAATCATGTGGAAAGTGCAACCAGAATCCAAAATCCACTCAAATTCAGATTCACTATCAGAAGCTACTAGGACATCAAAGCTTTCATACCCATCTGAAGCTATATCAACACTGCCACTAGCCTCTTTCTCTCCTAATCTTTTCTTCCTATCTGGACAATCTCTCTTAAAGTGCCCCTCTTTATAACAATGAAAGCACTTCATTACAAACTTTGATTTAGACTTAGATCTACCCCTAAAGTGACCTTTCTTTGACACTTTTTTCTCGATCTACCTCTGATATTCAGTCCTTCTCCATCTAACTTACCCTCCTTTTTAAACTCAACATCCTTAGTAGTAATGGCTACTACTACTTTATCTAGTTCAAGGGTTTGTCAACCATATTTAAGAGTATCCACAAAATTTGAGAAAATTTTAGGGAGAGAATTGATAAGGATCATAGCTTGATCTTCATCCTCAACTTTAACACTAAGACTTTCTAAATCCTGTACAAGTTTCATAAAGTCATTCATATTGTCACCTAATATTTTGTTTTCATCCATTTTAAAACTGAAAAATTTCTATTTTAAAACTAACCTATTAGGAGAAGACTTTGACAGGTATAGTGAGTCTAACTTTTCCTAAATTTCTGCTAGTGTTTTCATTTTCTTAACCTCTCTTAGGACTTTTTATCTCCTAACCCTAGAATTAAAGTACTGTAAGCTTTATCTAACAGATCTTTCTTCTCCTTCTCGGACAAAGACTTTGGTAAGTTATCCTCACCCTCTAAGGTATCAGACAGTCCATCCTTAACTAAGACAGCCCTCATCGTCATTTTCCATAACCCATAATCATTATCTCCTGTAAATTTTTCTACTTCAAACTTAGTCATTTCTAGGTTTGTAACCCTCCCAGATACTTAGATTATAAAAGCCCCAATTTTAGAGACAAATTAGAAACCCTAAGTGAAAGGAATAGACAACTGTGAAAAACAGTCAAACCCTAGACTACTGCAAATTCGTAAACTGGATCTCACAACCTAGAATAAGACCTAGGTGCTCGAAAACAGAGCTCTGATACCACTTGTTGTAACATGAGAACCAAAAACAGAACACAATATGCAGTATTCGAATCCAAGCCAAAACCACAAGTTTACAGCAATAATCAGATAAAACAGAAAAACAAGAAAATAAAGAACACCAGATATATAGTGGTTCGGTAATCTGAAAGATTACTTACATCCACTCTTTAGGGGAAAAAGAAAAAGAATCCACTATGAGAAAAATGAGAAACCTTACAGAGATTAGGCTTACCCCCTTTATACAAGGTAAAACCCGAGAAAACCTCTCTGATTTACACCCGTACACCCAGATGCTCTCACCACTCATACATTTACAAATAAGTAGAAATTAGAGGCAATTTATACAGCAAACAAAGGCAAAACAAATAGGACAGCTAAGACCTACCATCACCGTTTGATTCCATCGACGTTCTTCGGATTTCCAGCACAGCATATTCTAACCGTTTTCTCTCTCTATTAACCAAGAGAGAATGATCGAAAGAATGAGCAAAACCTAATGATGAGAATGCAAAATGTCATATTTACACCCCCAAAATGTCTAGTATTTTATACTTATTTGTTGCCTAAATGTACTCATTATTATTCTATTTTGATTTAGGATGCAAATGGAGGCATTAAATGCAAAACGGAACTAATTAGGTGAATTTGAATAGTTTCGACATCACTTCGTAATCTCGGCATAACTCTCTCATCCAAGCTCCGATTGCGACGATTCAAAATGATGTGGAACTAGAAGAAAGAGATATACAACTTTCATGTTTTGAGTTTGGAGAGATACTCGCTGTATCAAGGTTATAATCGGGCTTGAAGTTGACGCACCTGCACTGCCAACGTTCTGGAACATTCTGCCCAAATCATGCAAGTCAATTAGGCAGTTTATTATTGGAAGATTTGAAGACCTATTGCACGCAAGTTACAGCTGGACACACCAATTTCCTATTTTATTTTAGGACTTTATTTTATTTTCAATTAATTAGAATCAGATTAGGATAAATGTTATTTTAGGATATTAGAATATTTTGAAGGGATTTAGTAGAATTCAAATACTTGAATGGGATATGTTTAAAAGGAGAGAGAGATCAGATTAGAAGAGATCACACACGCCTCTGTTTTCTCTCTCGTAGAATTCGTTTTTCTTTTGAGTTTTTCATAGCCATGAGCGGCTAAACTTTCATAAGTTGGTCAAAGGAAACGGAGACCTCAGAATCAATAAAACTGTGAGATCTATCTGTTTTTAGTGTTCAATTTATGTTTTGAGTATTGGATGTTCTTCTATGCATATTGTCATGATTGCTGCGTTTAATTACTAGGAGGCCTACTAGTTTATTATTTGTTGCAATCTATTGCTAAGTTATATATCAAATCCGTAATTGTTTGATCCCTTTAACTTGTGAAACAATTAGGGTTTAAGAATTTGCTACGTCAGGAATTATTAAGTCTTAAGATGACCATTCAACTAAATTAAATACAACCGCTTGAGTTTGTGTTGTTTAGTTTCATCGATCTCTCTAGTTCTTAAGGCTGCCACTAGATTAAATCTTTAGCGTTTGTCTAGGGTTGTTTAGTAGTAAGATTAATTAGATCGCTTGTTTCCTAATTAATTACAACTAAGGTTTGTTATTTTGATTGATTGATTAATTTGAATTATTGTTTTCCTGAAATCGTTTCTGTTTTTACTCAACACCCCCCTTCAAGCCTTGTTCACATAACATAAAATTCGGTTAGACACTCTCCGTGGGAACGAACCCTACTCACACTACTACGTGTATTTTTAGGGTTTTAATTCAGGGTGCCTACGACAGCACGCCAGATTTTGGCGTCATTGCCGGGGAGTGATTCTAGTTGATTTTTATTTTGTTCTTGTTAATTTTTTTTTTTCCGAAAAAAAAATTTTGGCAGTACTGTTCACAGCAGGATTTTTGGTGGAATTAGGAGCGGTGCGAGTACCCGTTTCGAAGAAAATGAAATTCTGCACAGGCCTAGTTAATCCATTTGGGATTTACTAGCTCCACCCTCTCAAGGCCAA